>JADRCC010237870.1:0-18401 GCA_019843855.1 Hylomyscus alleni
TACTTAATCTTTTAGTTTTTGGATATTTTCTTTATTTATATTTCAAATGTTATCCCCTTTCCCGGTTTTCCCCCTCTCCTGGAAACCCACTATCCCATCCTCCCACCCCCTGCTTCTATGAGGGTGTTCCTCTACCCAACTACCTACCCACTCTTGCCTCCCCACTTGAGAATTCCCCTACACTGGGGCATCTATCAAGCCTTCATAGGACCAAGGACCTCTCCTTCCATTGATGCCTAACAAGGCCCTCTTATGCTACATATGCAGCTGGAGTCATGTGTACTCCTTGTGTACTCCTGGGTTGGTGGCTTAGTTGATTTAACTAATTATGATTTAACTTTGGTATGTGGTATCAGTCTAGAAAACCAGCCATTTCATTCAAATTTTCCAGTTTTGTTAAGTATAGGCTTTTGAAGTAAGATCTGGTGATTTTTAAAAATTTCCTCATTTTTTGTTGTTATGTCTCCCTTTTGATTTCTGATTTTGTTAGTTTTGATACTGCTTCTGTGCCTTCTAGTGAGTTTGGCTATGGGTTTGGCTATCATGTTGATTTTATCAAAGAGCCAACTTTTGGTTTTGTTGATTTTTTTTTGCTTTGTTCTCTTTGTGTCTAATTTATTGATTTCAGCCCTGAGTTTGACTATTTTCTGCCATCTACTTCTGTTGGGTCTGCTTGCTTCTTTCTGTTCTAGAGCTTTCAGTTGAACTGTTAAATCACTAATAGGAGATCTTTCCAATTTCTTTGCAAGGCCAGTGCTATAACTTTCCTCTTAGTTTTCACTATGGCTCATAAGTTTAGGTATGCTGTACGTTCTTTTCATTGAATTCTAGAAAGGCTTTAAATTCTGTATTTCTTCCCTTACCAAGTTATCATTGAGTAGAGAGTTGTTCAGTTTCCATGAGGGTTGTAGGCTTTCTGTTGCTTCTGTTGTTGATGAAGTCCAGCTTTAGCCCATGGAGGTCTGATGAGACAAATAGTGTTATTTCAATCTTCTTGTATCTGTTGAGGCTTCTCTCAGATCTGATTATTTGGTCAGTTTTGGAAAAGGTTCTGTGAGGTGCCGAGAAGGTGTAGTCTTTTGTTTTAGAATAAAATGTTCTGTAGATATCTGATAAATCCATTTGGTTCCTAACATCTGTTAGTTTCACTGTGTCTCTAGTTTCTGTTTCAATGACCTGTCCATTGGTGAGAGTGGGGTGTTGAAGTCTCCCACTATTACTGTGTGAGGTTCAAGGTGTTTTCTGAGCTTTAGTAAAAATTTCTTTATGAATGTAGGTGTGCTTGCATTTAGGACTTGGATGTTCAGAATTGAGACTTCCTTGTTATAGTGTACACTGGAAAATTCTCCCTTCCATCTCCTGTATTCTGTTGATGAGTTGCATCTCTTTCCTAGTTCTTCCATCCTCAGGGTTTGTGTTTTCTTTATTGCTTCTAGTTCTAGTTTTAGTTCTGGAACCTGTTGTTCATTTCCTTCACCTGTTTGATTGCAGTTTCCTATAGTTCTCTAAGGGATTTATGTGTTTCTTCTTTAAGGGCCTCTACCTGGTTGACTTTGTTTCCCTGTGTTTCTTTCAGTGAGTTATTTATATCTTCTTTAAAGGCAACTATCATCTGATGTGGATACTTCTGGTTTCCTTGGAAAGTCGGTTTTGTCAAAGGATGTTTTGCTGGAGCACACAGGTGAGAGAATGTTTTGCTGAAGCAGACAGGTGAATGAATGTTTCACACTGAATCAGACATAGGTGAAAGAATATCTTGCTAAAAAAAGAAAACACATCAAAGGGTACATGATGTTTAGAAGGAATATAAATATAACCCAGCAGTCAGAGGATAATGCTGGATGGTATCAGGACAACTTGCCATTCCTTAGTGATCATTGTTTGTTGTAACTTCATAGAAAGAAACTCACCAAAAAAAATTCTGATGGTATTCTGTCAGCTTCTTGTGGCTTCCAAGGATTCAGGCCGATTGGCAAGATGAAGTGGAAGTTTCTGGCTATGTCATCTGATACAGACTCTCATGGAGTTTTGCTGAGGCGTGTGATGTTTGGAGGGATTATAAATATGACTCAACAGACAGTGATGGCTAGCAGACATAGCTAGCTTTGCAGTGCTTCCTTTATCTCGCACCTTCATCTAGTGCAGGCAGAAGTATGGAAAGGAAGGCAGATGGAGCTCCAACAGGGCAGGGCAGAGCCTATGTCTGCTAGACACTTTGGGGTCCCAGCAGGTGGGGGTATCCAGGCAGGGGGTCTCACTTTTATCTCTGTGTCCCTGGTTAGAACAGGCCTCCTGGGAGACAGGTGAGGCTGTGGGGTGGCAGTGACCTTAATATTCTTAATGTATGAAAATGCTTCTTAACTTTTAATTTTATATAATAACACACACGACTTTTAGTTTAGGTCAACTTTATGCTAGAGAAATGGTGCCGAGTAGTAAAAAAAACGAATGTATATATAAGGTCAATAAGCTTTAAACATAACAAATGCAAACTAAAACATGTGAGGTACAAGATGTCTGCTGTTGGGTTGTGCTAGGGAATTCATGCTTTGTGACTGCCCTGTAGGATTCTCTCCGTGGCAGATGGGCTGGATGAGAAATCAGCAGGTTTGTGTTCCAGCTCTAGTTTGGTTGTCCTTGGTTTGAGGGAGGATTTGTCTTGGATTAAGGTTTCAGAGAGTTCAGTGCCTAGGCCCTGGGCCCTATGTGCTTAGCTCAGAGAAGGAGATGGGATTAGGCCATAGAGAAGTGTCTTTACTTCTTGGTGGCCCAGAAGCAAAGAGAATGCCTGCCCTAAGTCAGATACCCAAGGCCAAAAAATAAACAAAGACATGAGAATAGCTGGCATGCATTGATGGCTGCATGCTGAGAGTTGGTGGAGGCTGAATACTGACTATACCAAAGCTCATCATAGTATTTTTTCTACATTGACATAGTATACATATATATTAAAAGAGTTAAAAAAGGAAAATCTATGCAAAGTTCTGAGATAGTTATTAGTAGTTGTCAATGACTAATTGTAATTGCAAAGAAAATTCCCCATCATTGGTTCCTATCAGTGTGAAAGAGTAAAGTTTACTTTTCAGCACAGCATTCGGCTGGCACCTTCTCGGCCCGTGCTGTCTCAGATTCATTCTTAAGGAATTGAGAACTTAATCTTCCAAAATGTCAAAAAGACCATCTTATGCCCCACCTCCCACCGCAGCTCCTGTAACACAAATGCCCAGCACACCAGGGTTTGTGGGATACAATCCATACAGTCATCTCGCCTACAACTACAGGCTGGGAGGGGACCCGGGCACCAACAGCCCGGTCATGGCGTCCTCCGGCATTACGATTCCAAAGCCTCCAAAGCCACCAGATAAGTCACTGATGCCCTACATGAGGTACAGCAGAAAGGTCTGAGACCAAGTAAAGGCTTCCAACCCTGACCTGAAGTTGTGGGAGATTGGCAAGATTAGTGGTGGCATGTGGCAAGATCTCACTGATGAAGAGAAGCAAGAATATTTAAACGAATACGAAGCAGAAAAGAGTACAAGAATGACTCTATGAAGGCCTACCATAATTTCCCTGCATACCTTGCCTATATTAGTGCAAAAAGTCGTGCGGAAGCTGCATTAGAGGAAGAAAGTCGACAGAGACAGTCTCGCATGGAGAAAGGAGAACCTTGCATGAGCATTCAGCCTGCTAAGGGTCCAGATGATTATGATGATGGCTTTTCAATGAAGCATACAGCCGCTGCCCGTTTTGAGAGAAACCATCGCCTCATCAGTGAGATCCTCAGTGAGAGTGTGGTCCCTGCTGTGCGGTCAGTTGTCACAACCACTAGAATGCAGGTCCTCAAGCGACAGGTCCAGTCTTTAATGGTTCATCAGCAGAAACTAGAATCCAAGCTCCTTCAGATAGAGGAACGACACCAGGAAAAGAAGAGGAAATTCCTGGAAAGCACAGACTCCTTTAACAATGAACTTGAAAGGTTATGTGGACTGAAGGTGGAAGTAAACCTGGAGAAGATTGCAGCTGAGATGGCACAGGCTGAGGGAACAGGCCCGTAAAAGGCTGGAGGAGAGGGAGGAGGCAGCAGAGCAAGCTGAACGCAGTCAGAGCAGCATCACCCCTGAGGAAGGGCACGTGGCCAACAAAGCTGAGGAGGAAGATGCGGGGAACATCCCGATGGAGACAGAGGAGACACACCTTGAAGACACAGCAGAGAGCCCGCAGAATGGTGAAGACGGCATGTCTACTGAGGACAAGGAGAGTGGGCAGGAGGGGGTTGACAGTATGGAGGTGGAAGGGACCAGTGACAGTAATACCTGCTCCAAGAGCACCACAGCGGAGGAGCCGCCCACAGACTCAGTGCCAGAAGGTGAGAAGGAATAAATGTTGCCTTGTTTTATGTGACTTAAAACTTTAAAAAAAAAAAAAGCACAGCATTCAAAGTCCTCTTCATTCAAAAATCTCATTCCTCTTTTGTGTGTTTGTTCTTTTTTTTTAATAAAGGGGCATCCTCCATAAGATATTATAAAGAAGAGACGTGAGAGGAACTTCCCACATCAGTGGAAGCTCCCTGATCTCTGTGTGTTCCCATGAGTCCCAGTCAGTTGATTCTGTGGGTCATGTACTTATGGGATCCCGGAGACTGCTTGTTCCTCCCATACTTACTCCCACACCTCTACAGGACTCCACAAGCCTAATATTTGGCTGTAGGGCTCTGCATCTGCTCCCAGATGGAGTCTCGTTGGTCCCTCTAATGATGATTATGCTAGGCTCCAGTGGTCCCAGAATACTCTGCCAGCAGAAAAACTTGTAGGTCAAAAGTTTTGTGGCTGGGTAAAGTACGGTCTCACACTGTAACCCAGGCTGGCCCAGAACTCGATGGACTCAAACTCTAAGTAATCTTCCTGCCTTGGTTTCCCAGATATTGGGATTATGGGTGTGAGCCATATACCACACCCAGACTAGCTGTTTTCTTCAAATTCCAATCTCACTAATTCACATACTGTAATCTTACATTCAAGAAATGACCAAAATACTTACTGTCCAGAATGCAGCCTGTTGTTTCATGTGAGTCCGGGTTGCATTCTCTTTTTAGGAGTCTTGCCCATATTGGAGCTTCATGGATCAACTCAGATGAACCTCCACAGGGAGGCTGTTTCTGACACACAGCAAGAGAATTCCTTCCTTCTGTTGTGTGGCCCCTGCTCTAAACAGACCTCTGCCAAGACATCAGGACAAGTTTATTATTTTTTCTGGGTGTGCCTGTCTGTTGCCCTTTAGGAGACTGAAATCTTCGCTCTCTTGAAGCTTACAATGCAAACAGAAGAGCCAGATGACAGATGAATAAATCTGCAATTGAATTGTATGATAACAGAGGCCTGTGCGGAGTACAAGCAGAGGAGCTGGTGAGACTGTTCGGTAAGTAAGGTGCGTGCATGCTGCACAAGTACGAGAACATGTGTTCAACTCCCAGAACTGCTGTAGAAAGCCAGGTGTTGTGGTCTTGGGGTACACCTGTAATCCTAGGGCTGGACAGGTGGAAAAAGGAAGATCCCTTGGAACTCGTTGGCCAGCCAGTCAAGTTGCGTTGGTGAAAAGTTACTGGGGAAGATTTCTGCAATGCAATTTCTAGCCTCAAAGCACACATGAATGTACTCATTCACACATAGACACAGAACATGTACATTAAAAAAAAAGGATCAATGAGGGGTGGGGCTACATTCTGGGGGCGGGGCGGAGATTTGGGTTGAGCTGAAAGGATAAGGTATTCACTTTCTTCACATGCTTAATCCAGAGGAAAGCCCAAGGTCTGGCATATAGTAGGGTGCACTGAATGCTAAATGAACCAGCTCTACCACATTCACAAGTTTCATGGAGAGAGAAAGTTCAGCACAAAAGTCACTTTAGTACAGGGTGGACCCTGAGAAGGCAGGGGGCAGCCTCCACTCTTTCATCTGAGAGAACTTCTGCAGACAGGCAAATTCTGCCCGAGCCAAGTGCATTCAGGCATCCAGTGTCTTCCTCAACATCATTTTCCCATTCTGTTTGGATCATCAACATTGCCGTTAATGAGATACAGGAGGGAGTAGACACATGGGTTGTGTGGGTGTAGGTTTGGATGAAGTCCTGGCGTGGGAATGTGGCCAGCTCTCTAGTACATCTACTTGCAGATCCAACTGGATGACTTTCAGGGGAAAGGGGGATGCTAAGAAGAGTGGAAAATAGGGGAGGTGATTACAAGTAGGAATAGTAACTCCATGTTTGCCTCTCCATCTGTTCTGATTCTGTGGCCAAGTGTTTAGTTTCCTCTTTCTGCTTTCTTTACTTCCCTGACTTAAAATATTTCTCATTTCTAGTACTACCAGAAAAGAATTGGGATATATTTAACATCTACTATGTAAATGACACTATGGCATGTGCTTTACCAACATGAAGGACAGAATTTTAGAAGTTAGACTGCCGAGACTCATATCAAAACCCATGCATCCAAAGTATTCAGACACTTTATGTTCAGCATTACTTCTCTACTGAAAGCAAGAGTGAGAGGGTACTATACCGTGTGAAAGTTGTGTGCCTTGTAATCCCAATTCTCCTTGTATAATGAGGCAAATTGATTTCATTCTCTGTGACTCAGGCCCATCTTTCTATGAGGGTGTAGATTACATATTATAAATTATTTTCAAGCCATGTTTCCAAGGGAAGCTGGATTTTGAGCAGGATATTCCAGAGATGTTATGAGAGTAAAAAAAAAAAAAAAACAGAATCTGTAGAAAATAGACACACCCATTTTGCTTCAACAAGAGGTGCTAAATTTGGTTTCGATGTGCATATTCATCTTTAAAGTAAGATTTCTATTGAAATAGATTTTGAATACAAACTATGTTTTTAATCACTGAAGAATCAAATACTTATTTCTGGAGCAATATTCTGTAGCTTGAAAGGATTCATCCGAGAGGCTTGGGATACATAGCTCACAGTGCTCACCCTTGCAGGGCCCTGGATTCAATCCCTAGCATCAGGAAAATGAAACAAAACAGAAGGGAGAAAGAGGAATTCTGACAGCATTATTTGTCATTTGATAACCCCAAAGCTCCTAGATTTAAAGAATGAGAGCTGAGGAGAAGGGAACTTGAGCCAGTGAGGTGTTTCGGTGGGTAACTCCCAAGCCTTTGCAGCTGAGAATGAGCACTGAGTCCCACATGTGGAAAGACATTACCAGCTTCCACATGTTGTTAGCTCATGTCTGTTATCTTTGAGGTTATGAGATGATCATGAATTCGAAGCCAGCCTGAAAGACATAGTGAATTCAAGTCTAGCATGAGCTATACACTGAGACCATATACGAAAGGGTCACTTCACTTTATTAGGATTCTCTGTGGCGTGTAGACAAAAACAAAAACACTGCAGGTATAACACTTACTTTATATGCTTAATGTGATTGAAAATGATGACAAAAGTTTTTAACAGAGGTCTGAACATGGGCCAATACATGCAGCAGCACTGAAAACAATTTGATTGGCCATACTGGTGCTAGATCACTAAACTGCCAAATATTAGGCTTCGTGTGGAAAATACATGACCTGAAACATCATATATATGATGCAAGCCCAGGGTAATCTGCTTGTCTCCATCTCCCCAGGGCTGATGCTACCATGGTACATGCTACCACACTCCACTATTTACATGGGTAATGGGCATCCAAATGAATGTCTCATGCTTGCACAAACAAGCACATCACCGATTGAACCATTCCCCCAGCCCTCAATAATGCTGCCCTAAAGACTTGATATTTCAACGTAGTGTATTTTACACACCAATGATTAGAAATTCATCACATCTATTCTGAAGAATTCTGAGTGTGTGAGTTCCCTATTTTGAGAAGTTGCACTAGAGTACGGGTAAACTTCCTTGAATGTCTTTTGGAGAAACACTATGAAGGGAAAATGAATAGTGTGCAGACCGATTTAGAAAGTGATACACAGAGTTGGAGTTGGTAATAAAAATGCTGTACACTCTGCAGTCACTAATGGGTAAGTGGAACAGTAGTAACCCTACCACATTACTAGAGCATCTAAAGTCATTTTAGTATAGGGTGGACCCTGAGAAGGCAGGAGGCAGCCTTCACTCTTTTATCTGAGAGAACTTCGGCAGACAGGCAAATTCTGCCCGAGCCAACTGTATTCAGGCATCCAGTGTCCAAGGAAGGGAGGCTGATGAAAGGAAAGATACGGTGAGTGATGGGTGCTTGGGATAGAAGTGGCTTAGAACAGAATTAGTAGTCAACTGACTGGCAAGGCCATCTAGACCTGTTGGATGGTCTACCACTCTGATGGACTGAACACTTCTAAAGCCCTCTTCCAAAGCTGTTCCTCTCACTCTCAATTTGTAACTGCTGCTTTAATCTTTGCTTAGTCCTCAAGATGCCACAGGTATTTAGTTAAAAAAAAAAAAGGTAGATCCTTTGCTTGGCAGGAGCATGGATTTTCAGGCGTTGTGGAAGGAATACTGGCAACTGGAAGGACTTCCCATAGGGAGTCAGCACTTGTCCTGATTAGGTTATACGAAAAACAAGGGCATCTAACTTTTCAAGAAGAATTGTGAGCTGGGATGTATAGATCAATGGTTGCTCACATGCTTAGTGTAAGTGGAGAACCTGGTTTCCAACCCCAGCAAAGCCTGCTCTAACTTATTTTTTCCCGAGTTAGAAAATTTAGTTAATTGTTGTGGGAAAATATCTGGACTTAGTTATATGGATTGTGGATGTCTCTTTTAAACATGGCTGGCTAGGAAAACAGAAATACGGTTATTATAGGACTGCTTCTATTAAGCATCTCAGGCATTTCCTGGGGAGAGGATGTTCTGATGTCAGGTCGGTGGGCATGGGTCTGCCCAGAACTGTTCAAGTCGTAGAAGAGCTGAAGTGACCTGATCTACCTTCTCCCGATTTCCTATCAGTCAGATATACATAACACAATAGCAAATGTGTTGTTTGTGCAGTTCTGCCAGTGCACATCCTAACCACAGAGCTGGTCTGAGCAGAGGATGACAGACAATGGAGTGCATCACTTTCGTAGGGCACAGATTTGGAACCTTGTAAGCTATTCTGGAGATAAATCAGAGTAAGTTCACTTTCAGGATTTTGGAATCACAGAGCTAAAAGACACTTTACTTTTGAGATATAGTCTTGTCTTTTTCCTCCTCGTGTGGCCTTAAGAATCTTCTGCCCAGATACATACATACCTTGGCACCATAGCCTGCATATACCATTTCCACTGCAGTCTGGCAAGCTTTGTGTGGCATCCCAGATTGATTCAAAGGACATATATCATAGACCCTCGAAGTGAGAGAGCAAATCTTTTGGGTTCAGAATCCATTATAGAGTATCTGACCTAAGGTTGAACTCCAAGTAAGTAACAGACTGGTACCTAGCACTAGTTTCCAGGTTATTACCCATCAAATCTACACCTCCAGGTTACAAGCCCACCCCTGACACTTCACTTCCTAGCAACTACCAATCAGAAGGAAAACAGAAGTGAAGTTTATGGTTTGACTCACAGCACCAGCCATTATGATAAAAGTCATAATGGTCCCCCAATCAGATGTGTACCAGGCTCGATAGCCTCTTCTTGTCTCTAAAACTACTTGTCTAAAACTTCCCAGAAGGCTCTACCTTCCTGCTATGTCAGGGTTGGTGGAAATGCCAAGCTCAAGCTTGAATAAGGAAACCCTAAAGCAATTGCATTGGAATCAGCTCCTTGGTGGTCTTTTGGGGTTCACAGACACTTCCTGGCACAACCGAAATTGACTCATAGACATCTTTCTTCCAGATTACTCTATTCCATATTCTGTTGTGTTCAGTAAATGGCAATGAAGAAAAACAGCCTAATGGGCTACTGTTTACAGTAGCCATGCAAGGATTGCTGGATGCTTTTTACCTCTTAAAATGTTCCAAATCTAACCTCCTCCACCACAAACAAGAAGGCTTAATAGTATTCTGCCATTCTAAGTAGTAATAGAAAAAAAGAATTACTCTGGCACAAATGCATGTTTTCCTCTTAAATAATGAATAAGAGAGCAGCAATTAGCTAATTAGTGTCTGCAGGAAGGAAGACAAGGCTACCGAAGGGATTTAACTGTACCTGTGCTCTCAGAACTGGCAAAGATGCTGAAGTGAGAACAAGTGAGTTAAAAGGGTTGAGAGGCCAAATCTTTTACATTCAGACTCCATTTTAGAGTACTTGAACGCAGGCAAACTAACAGGCTGATGCATTAATTTCCAAGTTACCCTCCAATAAAACCTGAGTCTCCAGTCTCTAGGATCACCCCCTAAAAGACCTGCATCTCCAGGTTTCATCCCCAACAAGAACAGTGTCTGCAGGTTATTACCCCAACAGATTTGCACCCCCAGGTTACAAACCCACCCCCTGCCTAATGACCACCAATGCAGAGGGAAATAGAAATTAAGTTTACGATTTGATTCCCAGCACCAGCCAATTATGTTAAAGGCCATAGTAGCTTTCCAATCAGATGCTTGCACACTCACCCCGAGTCCAGCCCTTGCTTTCTGCTTACTAGAAAGTCTTGCCCCAATCGATATTCAGGGCCCCTCTCTCCATCCAAAGCCATCCTGCATGTTGGTGGTGAGCTGAGAGACCCAGACTAGCTGGAATAGAATGAAGACCTTGCTATGAGTTGCATCAGATAGACTCCTGTCTAGTTTTTGTTTGGTTTGTTCTTTTGGGGTTTTTTTTTGGGGGGGGGAGGTTGGTTGGGTGCTGGGGCAGGGGCTGCTGTTGCTAATACTTCCCTGCCACTTCTGGGTCTTGTACTAGGTGGCCTTCTACAACTGAGCTCTATCTCCAGCATGAAGCAGCTTCAAAACCCCTCTAAAGGTCATTAGCAAAAAAAGGAGTGTCTCACTGTGGACTTTACAGTTTCACTGCCACAGGCAAAGGGGTCCCTTGACAAGTATAAGGCTAGAAATTTGATGGAAAGGTCAGGGTGGTAGTTTGAATAAGAATGGCCTCAGGAGAGTCATATGCTTGAATGTTTGGTCTGGATTTTGTGGGCTGTTTGGGAAGGATTAGGGGTATGTGGCCCAATCAGAAGATGTGTGTCCACTAGGAATGCGCTTTGAGGTTTCAAAAGTCCAGAGCATTTTCCAGTCAGACTGCTTCTTCTTCCTCAGCTTCTTCTACAACACCATGTCTTCGTGGTGCTGCTATGTTCCTGACCCTGACAGTCATGGACTTCACTACCCTCTGGAATTGTGAATCTCAACATTAAAGGATCTCTTTTATGAGTTGCTTTGGTCATGGTGTCTCTTCACAGCAATAGAAACGTAAGGAAGACATCAAGATTGATAGACCAAGTTCTCAAGCAACTTAAGTCACTTCTCAAAAATTCTGTGGACTAGGATCTAGCTTCTCTCAAGGCCCCAGGATGGAGGTAGAGCACTGCTGCCTTGGGCTCTCCTGCATGCTTGCAGAACAAGTGCAGGGAAGGCAGGAATAGTGCTTATTTCTAACCCATGGTGTTTCTCAGCTAACTGACAGGCACTCAGCAGAGAGCCAGTACAACTGTTTGGTGTGACAACTCCATATCATTTCTTACTCCCTTTCTTGTCCCTTTTCTCCTCCTCCTCCTCTTCCTCCTCCTCCTCCTCTTCCTCCTCCTCCTCCTCTTCCTCCTCCTCCTCCAACTTGAGACAGGGACTTACTTGGTAGCACAGGCTAGCTAGGAACCTGGAAAAGAATCATAAGTAGCCTGAGGCTTCTCATCTTCCTGAGTCTGTGACTACATAGGTGTGCCATGGACTGGCTTCTCTTCTCAACAGGGTCTTTTCTGGAAAGACAAGACCACACACGATGCTGGGAAACAGGTAGAAGTGTTTGGTTGGGTTGGGTTTTCACATAAATTCTCCATATATTATCTGGGCTGTCTGGACATTCATTATGTCAAACAATTTTTCTTTCTCAGCCTTCTGAGTAGCTGATACTATAGGCCAGCCAGAGCACCCTGCCTTAAACAGGTGACAGCCGCTGGGCACTCTCTTCCTTGCAATTCCTTTCACCTGAAAACTTCATTGTCTTAGGAATAAAGAACAATTTTGGCCTGGGTATAACGCTGTGAGCCTGTAATCCAGCAACTCAAGAGGCTAAAGCAGGACGATTAGGAGCTCAAGACAAGCCTCAATTTTGTGATGAGGAAACCCTCACGATAAGAAGAATGGACTGATTCAATGAAAACCAAAACAGAGAAATGTGAAGTGGGCCAAATCCATGACAAATAACCACATATTCTCATTACCAAGAAAATGTCTGCTAGCTGCTACTTTACTATGGTTTCGCTTCCAGAGAGTTCCCTTCCCAGTTGACTGACCCAAATAACTGCTGAGATCATTGACAAACCAAAGAGTTAAGCAGAGGGGAGCTCCATTTTCCATTTCTTGCCCTTTTCAGTAAAAGTTGCTTTTAACTGAGTACAGTGCTAAAGAGGACATTTTCTATGCTTCTGAGTTGCTTTGATGTAGTAAGATAACGGCTTTTCAGCCTGCACTTTTAGTCGTGGATATCAAAACAGGATGAATCTTTCAAATATGATATGACATTAAAATGGAGTCATTACCAGCAACCACAGCAACAAAAGATCAACCAAATAAACAACACTCATGGGGCTTCTGGGGTCGCAGGGGTCCTAGGCGTGTTATATTATTAGTTAACATATATTTAACATTTACTAGCAACTAGTCACTGCACTAATAACTTTATAGAGTTTCTCACAAGTTTTCAAGCAGTAGGAATTGAACCTAGGTCATTTACCCTTGCTAAGCAAATGTTCTATCCCTGAGCTATATTGTCAAGCCCTTGTTTATGTTTAATCTCAAGACAGAGTCTTACTAAGTTTTCCAGGTTGCTCAGTCCCCCAAAGTGCTGGACTCTGGGCATAGCCATGGGACTTGGTTATCACGTAGATTATTAATCTTTACAGCAACTTTCTGCAATGTGTCAAATGATTACCCCCCTATTTTACAAATGGAGAAATTACGCTAGCAGAAGGTGGGTATCTTACCCAAGACCAAATAGTTAATACGTGCTAGAGTCCCAATCACTTTGCCATAGGGCATAGGAGAGATCCTGGCTACAATGCCTTTGAGAAGGTGAAAGTAATAGTAGTTGATGTTTTTAAATTTTTCATTACATTCATTTATCCTCTCCCTCTCCCTCTGTGTGTGTGTGTGTGTGTGTTTGTGTGCACTCGCACACATGCGTGCCATACCAGTATGTGGAAACTCAAGGATAACTAGTAAGAATTGGCTTTCTCCTTCCACCATTTGAGTCCCAGTGATTGACTTCAGGTTGCCAGGTACAATGGCAAGCATCTTGACCCACTGAGCCATCTTACTGGCCTGGCAATTGAGAATATTCTTAAAGGCTTATCATACACTTAGACATATCATAGATACCATCAGAAACACTCTTCCATATCAATTTATTCATCCTATCAATTTCACAATACCATAGAGAAAGTAGTACATGTGACCCTGCATTACAACAAGCAGGGCACAGAAGAGTCACTGATCCACCAAATTTTACAGAACTACATGGTGGTGTGCTTAACTACAAACTCAGGCCGCCTGGCTCCAAAGAACATCCTCTTAAACTGCCGTGCTACAATGAAGGTCCTAGGTTCATTGCTACACAAGGAAGGCCACATTCTGCGTCAGCTTTCTTAAAAGGTTGGGCCTATGCCGGCCGGTGGTGGCACATGCCTTTAATCCTAGCACTTTGGAGGCAGAGGCAGGTGGATTTCTGAGTTCGAGGCCAGTCTGATCTACAGAGTGAGTTCCAGGACAGCCAGGGCTACACAGAGAAACCCTGTCTCGAAAAACCAAAAAAAAAAAAAAAAAAAAAAAAAAAAGGTTGGGCCTAAAGCTCGCAGAGACTTTTCAGAAGCCAGTGGTGAAGTTCAAGCATCCAGCTTGCAGCTGAGGCTCTTGCTCAATCTCTTCCCCAAATGTTTGTCTCCATTACCCTTTAACCTGCATCTTTGAACACACTGATCTATGAGGAGTTCAGCAATGGCAGTCGTCAGCTGCGCCTTTCATGTCCGAGGAGTCTGCTAACACACCACATTTCTCACTTGATCTGAAGGCAATCTAACGAGAGATCATTTCCCGATAACACACTATCTGCCTTCAACATCACTAGAAAGGCACTTGGCCTCAAACAATCCCTATTTTGCTTTAATCGCCTATGAAAGAGAAGCAGAAGAGTCGGAAAGAATAAACTCCTTGGAGTTTGAATCTGATTTGCTGAGGTATTCTGTTTCCGAGGAGGCCCCTGACAACAGGCAGAGAATAAAAACAAGTGTGGTCTGGGGCAGACAGTGTTTTTCAAACACTTGGCCAAACCTCTGCTGGCAGTCGGGAAGCAGCTGAATCATCACACACAGGCCTCTGACAAGATGGATGCTAGACTGTGTGGAAAGAGACTTTAGACCAACTGTAAAGCCCAGAGAGGCTGCTGCCACTCTAACACTGGCTTGCTTTCCAGAGGGTGGTCAGGCTCAACTGCTGTCTGTAGCTTCTTTTACCTGCTCTTTCTCCCTCCTCCTTCAGAAGTCTTATACAGCATTTCCTTGCCTTGGGTGGAGTGCCTGTGTGAATATTGGGCCATTTCAATTGTTATGTCTGCTCTGTAAGCTCAAGCTGTTAAAATGGGTCCTCTAGTTAGAAACTCAAAATGGGATGGGGGGGGGGTGGTGAAAGACACTGAGACAGAACCCTCTGGAAAGGACAAAGGCAGACATTTTTGTTCCAAGAGGCAGGATTTACCTAGACATTCAGAGACTGGAAGCCAAATATTTGGACAGAACTCTTGACCTAATTTGTGTCACAAACTTTATAAAAAACAAAAACAACAACAACCAAAAAAAAAACATTTGACCAGTTCTTTAGAGAATGTTGGGCAGATGGCACAGTGTTTAGGAATACTGCCTGTTCTTCTAGAGGACCTACTTTTAATTCAGAACACCAACATAGAGGATAACAAATGTAGGCAACTCCAGTTCTAGAGAATCTGACACCTTCATTTGGCCTCCAAGGGCACTAGGCATATACATGGTGCCCAGACCAGACATGCAGGCAGGCAAAACGCTTATATACATAAAATAGATTTATAAACTAAAATACATGCACACATAGGCTAGAAAGTATATGATAATAGAATTGACCTAGCCGATGCAACTTGACTGATATCAGAGACAAATGTCGGAAGCAGCTGCTGTGGTTTCAGCATCAGTATCCTCTTTCCACAATGTGTTGCAATCTAACCCTTAATGTGGTGGCTCTAAGAGGTGGAGCCTTGAAGAGGAGGTTGGCTCTCTTTCAACCTTTCTCTTCCAAGTGAGTGAGATTGGTGACCTTGTCAAAGAGGTCTGAGTCAGCTCCTGAGCCCTTTCCACCTGTGACAGTAAAGCTCTAGCTAAGAAGCTAAAAGCAACCGACACTGGCAATTGAATGTCCTTATGCTGTGGTCTTAGACCTCTCAGACTCTGTAGGACAGTGAGAAATCTCTCTCTTAGCATTTAATATAGCTATTATTTAACAGTTACCCAGAGTCACGAATTTGCCATCATACCATAGGGGCGGCACTAGGTCAATAGGATCTGAGACTTGGATCATTTAGCATGCCTCGTATGGTTTCTTTACTAGGAAGCCAAACTGCCTTATGATTGCAGTTTCCCACTGTCAATTATTAGCTGTGTCGTTTTGAGCAAGTCCCCATGGTTCAGTTTCTTCATCTGTGCAATGGGGATAATATCACTTGCCATTTCTTAGGCTTCATGCAATAATTTAAATGAAATGAGGTATGCCAAGCACCTAAAACAATAACTAATGTTTAGCAAACGGCAATAATGTTGTTCTCCATTACTGTATGCCTAAGTCATCGTTGAGATGCAACCCATACACAGTGGTGGAAGCCTGTAATGTGCCCTTTCAATGGCTTCACATCTGTCCAAGTCTGTGCTCAAAGAACTTTGTATGTGTATGCATACTTGTGTGCTTGCTCACTTGTGTGAGTGTATGTGTGTGTGGGGGGGGTGAAAAATAAAGCAAAAAGATGAACTTCAAATATTTCTTGGCAGCAACATCATAGTGCAGAGGTACTTTATCCCCCCCCCAAGTAATAATGGCTGCTTAATAATTTAATAAAAACTGATTGGTGTTGGTAAATACCAGAGAATAAATGTAAAAGACTGGTGCAGAGATATTGTTTCCCTTTCAATCTTTTCATCTCAAAACAAGACAACTCTGTAAATGGCAAATGATGATAAGGACAGATACCAGGGACTCCTTTGAGAAGATGCTGAAGACCTATGGGCCAATCCTTGGTCGAATGCCCACAGAGCATCGCATGGTAGCTGGCTACAGAAGTGATGTCCAAGGACTGACTTCTCACAGTTTTCTGAGGGGTAGTCTTTGGGGAATTGGGAATGGTTTCAAAGTTGGTAGATTTGGGGGAAATGTATGTGGTGCTTGGTGATTATGTATGAGGAACAGGAAGGAAAGACAGTGGGAGAGAAAGAGAAAGGGCACCTGAAACACAGAGGAGGACTCAAATACTGGGTAGGAGTAGGGGTGGAAGATGGAAGGTGAGAGAAATAGATTTTAAGTAGGGGGATGAGAGGCAAGAAGAGGCATAGCACTGTGCCTGGAATCCCCTGGACTCTATCATGCCTCCCAGGGACAACTGAGCTTGGTTCCAGCTTGTGTCAGCCCGCCTACCAGCAGCATTGCTCGCAGGCACAGCTGCTTCAGTGCCCCAAACCATTTCATGGACTATTCATCTGTACAACTGCTACTCATGGGATCAGAAGCCAGCCACTGGCAGCGAGTAGCCTCGGTCGAAGGGCAAAGTAAACATTGACACATATAAAATACTTATAGCCATAAGTGTCTGGTGCCAATTACAGCAGCAATCACTATAAAACATAGGAGAGGCTTTGATCAACGGTGTCAGGATTGGAGAGCAAAAGGCTTGTGTCTTCGATTATGTGCACATGTCATGCTAAAGAACGTACTTGTGTATGGTAATATACAAGTATATGGTAATCTTTCAGTAGCAGGCAATCTTCCTGAAAGTGATGTAAGAAGGATACATTCATTCCCAATTTTCTTTTTTTTTCCTCTCAACAGGTTCATTTACATGGTTCAGACTGTTCACAGATCAGATCCTTTATTCCCCCATGAGTGTCTGTTTGGCAGGGGCCCAAGGCTTATGCAGCTCAGGGCTGGTGAGGTTGCAGGAGAAGCTACTGTGTTTCTCAAGTACACGCAGCTCCTACATTTTACCCTTGGAATATGATAGCCCCTTGCAGAGCACACTGAACTTGGAAGACTTCCCCCCATACACTAGGCACCCGCCCAAACACTCTAAGGCTTTTCTTTACAATCCTATTCTAGTTGAACTTTGACTAGTTTCTACATAGACATAATTCACTTTAATCACTTAAAGAAAAAACTCGCATGAAATATGTTTTCATTCTGATGAGATTACACCTAACTAGAATACAAGCTCTAAACACAAAAAGGTTTCAGCGTTTTTTTTTTTCCTACTAGACTCAAACCTCAATGTACAGTTTAATGAACTAGAGTTTATGGAAGGTTTGGTTAGAAGGCTAGAATTAACAGAAATTGATTCTGTTTTACTGTTTTGGAGACAAACTGAATAGCAAAGAAATATTTATCCAGACAAAAATTCAAAATAGCAAGTGAACCAGAGCATGTTGCTTTCAAGATTAAAGCTTTGGGGCAGAGCATGTAGCTCCAATGTTAAAGCATCAGTGTTGAATGCATAGAGCCTTGGGTTTGATCCCTAGTCCTGCATAAAACAAGCCTGGGAGTGCATACGTATATTCCAAACACTAAAAGTATAGAGGCAGAAGCATCACAAGTTCAAGGTAAATCTTAGCTACATAGCCAATTACAGGGCACCCAGAGCTACAGAAGTCTAATAAAGTGATGGCTTTGGTTATTTCAATATTGAGATACTCTGTGAAAATTTACATGCTCTGGTATGGTTTCAAAAAGTAAATCGGGGCTGGCGAGATGGCTCAGCGGGTAAGAGCACTGACCGCTCTTCCGAAGGTCCTGAGTTCTGATCCCAGCAACCACATAGTGGCTCACAATCACCCGTAATGAGATCAGACGCCCTCTTCTGGTGCGTCTGAAGAGAGCTACAGTGAATTACACTAGAGCGAGCAGGACCAGAGTTGGGGGGGGGGGGGGCAGGAACAAGCAGAGCTGGAGCAAGCGGGGATGGCAGAGGTCTTGAGATCAACAGCAGCCATGCGCATGATGGCTCACGGCCATCTGTACAGCTACAGTGTACTCATACACA
>JADRCC010237880.1:0-12591 GCA_019843855.1 Hylomyscus alleni
AACAAATTTCTAATTCCTCATAATTTTGGATTTCAATCGCTTAGGATATGTTGGTGATATAAATTTTCATATTAAGATATTAAGAAAAGGTAATTGTCACTTCCTGTTGTTTTTGTTGTAAGAAGTGGAATTAGATTTGTGTGGATTTGTTGAAAGATTACTTTCATCCTTCTTCTAGGGTGTAGTTTTATTCCTTATGTTGATGTTTTCCATCTATTATCCTTTGTAGAGCTGGATTTGTGAAAAGATATTATGTAAATGTTGTTTTGTCATGAAATATCTTGTTTTCTCCATCTATGGTAATTGAGAGTTTTGCTGGATATAGTAGCCTGGGCTGGCATTTGTGTTCTTGTAGGGTCTGTATGACTTCTGCCCAGGATCTTCTAGCTTTCATAGTCTTTGGTGAGAAGTCTGACATAATTCTGATAGGCCCGCCTTTATATGTTACTTGCCTTTTTTCCCTTACTGCTTTTAAAATTCATTCTTTGTTTAGTGCATTTGGTGTTTTTATTATTATGTGACAGGAGGAATTTCTTTTCTGGTCCAGTCTATTTGGAGTTCTATAGGTTTGCTTCTTTATGTTCATGGGCATCTCTTTCTTTAGGTTAGGGAATTTTTCTTCTATAATTTTGTTGAAGATATTTACTGGCCCATTACCTTGGGCGTCTTCACTCTCTTCTATACCTATTATCCTTAGGCTTGGTCTTCTCATTGCATCCTGGATTTCCTGGATGTTTTGGGTTAGAAGCTTTTTGCTTTTTGCATTTTCTTTTGACTCTTGTGTCAATGTTTTCTATGGGGTCTTCTGCCTCTGAGATTCTCTCTTCTATCACTTGTATTCTGTTGGTGATGCTTGCATCTATGACTTCTGATTTCTTTCCTAGGTTTTGTATCTCCAGGGTTGTCTCTCTTTCTGATTTCTTTATTGTTTCTATTTCCATTTTTAGATTCTGGATGGTTTTGCTCATTTCCTTCACCTGTTTGATTGTGTTTTCCTGTAGTTCTTTAAGGGATTTTTGTGTTTTCTCTTTAAGAACTTCTAGCTCTTTACCTGTGTTCTCCTGTATTTCTTTGAGGTTGCTATTTATGTCTTTCTTAAGGTCCTGTATCATCATCATTATAAGTGATTTTAGATCCGAATCTTGCGTTTCCTTTTTGATGGTGTGTCCAGGACTTGCTATGGTGGGATAATTGGGTTCTGATAATGCCAAGTAAGCTTGGTTTGTGTTGTTTATTTTCTTAAGTTTGCCCCCACCATCTGGTTATCTCTAGTGCTACCTGCCCTTGCTAAATCTGACTGGAGTCAGTCCTTCCTGTGATCCTGGTTATATCAGAACTCCTCAGAGTCAGGCTGTCTCTGTGCTCCTGTGATTCTGTGATCCTGTGACCCTGGGCTTGTTGGAGTACCTGGGAATGCAGCAGCTTCCTCTGGGTGTTGTAGAACTGGCTACAGAGCTTGAGTCCAAGGTCTGCTCAAGATACTAGCCCAGAGAGACAGGAAGGAACCTGAGCCACTTTGCTGGCAGAGTTCCTATGTGCCTGGTCCAGCAGGTCCCAGTTACTCCTGGTGTTGGGACTGATGTTGGGTCTTCCTCACCTCTGATCCTGAGAGTGTCAGAGCGCCTGGGAATGGCACTTCCTCTACAATAACTCTATTTTAAAACAGTGATTTCTTTTCTTCCTTCAACAAAATAAAAAACAAATACTTATTAAGTATTCCATCTCATGTTTCCTGTAAATAGACAGATATAGATAATTATAGTAGTTTTAGTAATAAACATTAATTAAAACTCTTAAAGCAAAATAATGTTAATCTTGACAAAACACTTAGGTAAATATTTTATCTGCTAGTATAAACAAGGCAACAGAAATATTGCCTTCAAACCTATTTGCCTTTGGGGGCCATTCTCATTAAAACTACTGCAGGGTGGAAATCTATGGCTTAAATACTATAGATCTGGGTGACAGTTTGACAAAAGAGTAGAATTGTGGTGATTAATAGTAACAATTTGCAAGATATAAAGTAATATAGAAGACAGGCCTAGGACCATGCATTCAAATATATATAAATATGTATAACTTGTATTGACTTGTATTGGAAGCATACAAATAATATATATTATTTGAATTGGAAGCACCAAGATTTACTGCAAGACAAATAAAAATGAGAAAAGGAGCAGAATAATTACATTCATTGCTCTCCTGAATACAGATACAATATTAGGAGCTATCCCAAGCTGTTGTAGACATGCCTTTCCTGCCAAGATGGATCTTAGCCTTGACCTCTAAGCCACAGTAAAACCTTCTGCTTACAAATTTCTTTTGTGAAGTGTTTTGCCACAAGAATGAAATAAATAGTGAATGTAAAGGTCTTTCTGCCTTTTAACATTTATTCAAATTTCCATTTTCACTGTTGGAAAAAGGTTCACTTCAATGTTCACTCATTTCTTTGATTTGTTCCTTTTTTTTTTTTTTGCTGAATTGGGGCTATGGCAACCAGGATTAGTTTGCTCTTTGTTTTCTATGTTCATTTGTTTTGTTCATTTATTTGTCTATTTTATTGAATTTAGGTAAAAAATAAATACCTAAGAATAAACACAAACACTGAAAGGAAATAATTATATATTAAAAAAATTTTAAAACATTTACAGTAAAATTTAAAAGAACACCAAAATATGTAAAGATAGTCTTCATTCACAGGAGATCAGAATTATTATTTTGTAAATTGCTGTGTAAATCTATGGATTTAATGTAAGCCCTATTAATATTCTGATGAGATTATTCACACAATGGGGAAAACACTAAAATTCACATGGAAAGAAGGCAGACATTTAATATCCAAAGAAAGAATGAGCAAAGAGAGCGTCATTATAGATAACACAAAAAATACTCTAAACTTAGTTTTGAAACAGCATGCTATCACAAAAACCAGAACATAAAATAACAAAATAGAATAAAGGACCCAGAAACAAACTTGCCTAGCTACCATTTGATTCATAAAAAGACAACCTTTTTGAGAAATAGAACACAATAAACAGAATGTCCAAACTTGGACAATTGAAAGCAAATCCTTAACTGTCATGTGAAAAAAAATCATCCTATATGAATCAAACACGTTTAAAGTACATTGACAGTAAGGGGGGAAAAGGTAGATAAATCATTCAAGTTATAGACATAGTTTCTGAATATGCCTCTAAAGGCATAAGAAATAGTGACAACAATTGACAAATATGATCACATTAAATTGAAAAGCTTCTGTACATCAAATCAAATAACATCATGAATGTGCAATTCGCATAACATGACAAAATCTTGCGAGCTACTCACCTGACAAATGGCTTATATCCAGAATATGAAAATAATTTTAAAAATTAAATATCAGAAGTAAATACTATAATAATTAATTGTACAAGTGAACCAAGAGGTAGTTTATATGAGGTTATAAATGACCAATTGATTAATAAAAGATTATCTTTAGTCAACATAGAAATTTTGTATCAGGTATATTGAGATTTCAACATGGTAGTAATGGCTATCATTAAAAATATTTTAAAATAACAAATATTGATGATAATATGAGGAGAAGGAGATGCTTAGATACTCTTAGAGACAATATTAATTAGTATAGTCACTATGAAATGCAGGACTTATGCCCCCAAAACAAAAAAATACTATATTTCATGATCCTACATAAAATATAGCTACTTGCTAAATATAGCTATATACTTCAGGTTTTATATGGTATTTCTTGTGTTGATTTAGAGCAGCTATGATAATTCATACAATATTCTCATATGTTCAAGTCTATTAATAATCTCTACTACAGGAGGAAAAGAAGTTAATGAGACTTAAATGTCATATGTCTTAAGTGGTTGACAATGCTGACAATGCTCTTTAAGTGTATAAAATTTTCTCCCTTCAATAAGATTGTATAAATTATAAAAAAAAAATGGTGGAAAAAATTTCAGTGGTATAGCTGCAGTGGTATAGCATATACAGACTAACTTGTATTGTAGAGGTCTTTGAATCATGTATCATCCTTTTAAGTAAGCTCAAAACCTTATCAATTCACCAAAAAGTACTTTTGCAAGACACACAAAGACCAAAGACCCACCCACAAACCCCCCATCCCCTAAATGTATTAAACTAACAAATTCATCAGTGTTTCTATAATACTAACAAATTAAAACAAATCAGAAAATATTTACTGTTATGTAAAAGAAAATGGACTGATTATTATTAAGCTTCACTAATTTGTTTGTACTAAATAATGGAAAATACTTTCTTTGTTGTAGATTGTAGAATCTTGACAGTTACCATAGTATACTTAAAAAGTCAATAAAATGTCTTTTGGAATCTGATGAAGCTTTATGCATGAATGGGAAAGAAACATTCTTATATTAAAAGTGAAGCAGAAGAATGCCTTGAAGTTAGTTTACATCAACATTTTATACAAATCAATTGTAATGCAGAAATAAACTCACAGATTTTGTCAGATAGCACTTAACAATATGAGAAGAACATTCATTGAGGAGACTATATTTAAAGCAAACATATAAAAAATGAGGACATCCTGTGATAAACTATAAATGCTTTTGGTTATTATATACCACATTTAAAAGTGCAAAATTTGTCAGTCATCTAAGTTGATAACATTTTAAAATTGTAAGCAAAAATTATGGAAAGTTTCAAGGAAATAATTAAGGAAAAATGTTAAAACATTTGATTTAGTAAAATATATGTGGAAATCAAAACCACAGACAGATAAAAGGTAAATTTATCCTGTAAAATTTGGACAAGATGGTTTTGTTATAGTGGTTCTCAAACTTCCTAATGCTGCAAGCTTTAATACAGTTGCTCATGTTATGGTGACTTCAAATCATAAAATTATTCTGTTGCTACTTCATAACTATAATTTTTCTCTTTTTATGAATCAATATGTAAATATTGACATAGAGGGTATTTTATATGTGACCCCCAATAGGGTCGGGACCCACAATTTGAGAAGCATTGGTTTAGCAGCTTAAATTTTTCTATCACCAAACCTTATGGTACAGACCTTAAGCCACTTGATTATTGATCCTCAGATTACACAAGGTAAAAATTAATTGATTCATGTAAGTTGCCATTTGACCTCCAAAAGGATGCCATGGAATACCTGCACCTGCATACACACACAAGTGCACACAAATGTGAACACATAATAAAATAATACAGCTGTGCCAGCCGGGAGCAGAGACCAGGCACTGAACCCAATCCCCCACAGCACATATCCCAGTTGCAACTAGATGCCCCAGGTATTCAGACACATTCATTCTCACATGGAGACCTTAAACTCCTCCCATAGACCTGGCATACTAGGACCCCTGTGACACAGGGAAGCAGATTCCCACCAAGGCAGAGATCTTGGTGCCTTCTGGCTCCCACCTGTGCCTGCTGGGAGTAGAGACCTGATCCCACATAGCACACATACCAGTGGCAGCTTGACCCCCTTGTTGCAGCTCAACTCCCTAGGATCACAGGATCACAGGAAGGACAGGCAGAGACAGGGAAGACATAACTAACACCAGAGATAAACAGATGGTGAGAGGGAAGCTTAAAAATAATAGCAACAAAAACCAATTTGACTTGGCAACGTGAAAACTAAGTTCTCCCAACACAGCAAGACCTGGATACCCAAACACATGCTTAAAACAAGATTCAGATGTAAACTCTCAATTTATGAAGATGATAGAGGACTTTAAGAAGGACATAAATCACTCCCTTAAAGGAATACAAGATGTCAACTTGACAAACACATCACTATTAAGCCTCAACCCTTATTTTCTTATTCATCCCCAAGATCTAAAGTCCCACAGTCTTTACATATTAAAAGTTCAATCCATTTAAATTGTCCAATATCTTTTAAAATTCAAAGTCTCTTAACTGTGAGCTCCACTAAAATACATTCTTCCTTCAAGAGGGAAAAATATCAGGGCACAGTCACAATCAAAAGCAAAACCAATGTCTGGGATCCAACTCACAATCTTCTGGGCTCCTCCAAGGGCTTGAGTCACCTTTCCAGCTCTGCCCTTTGTAGCACACATCTTGACTTCTAGGCTCCAGATGCTTGTACTCCACTGCTGCTGCTGTTCTTGGTGGTCATTGCATGGTACTGGCATTCCAAAAACACTGCTGTAACTAGGCTTTACCAATAGCCTCTCATAGACTGTCTTATTGGTGCAAAGCGTCAACTCCTTTGCATGACACCTTCAGTCCTGGGTCATCAATTGCAAACTGAGGCTGCACCTTCACTTATAGCCTTCCACAGTTTCTCACTGTGCCGAGCCCCAGCTGCTCTTCATGACCCATTCATGCTGTCAAAACCAGTACCACCTGGGTGACTCTTAAACATTACCAAGTCCTGTTGCAGCACAAGGTACAACCTTGGCTATCTCTGGAACACAACCTCTTTGTGCTCTCAGAAAACACTTCCCAGAAGATGTCACCTCAGTGATGCTGGTCTCTTCTTAATGACTGCTAATTTCTTAGCTCTAGCTAACCAGCATCAATAGTCCCAGTAATGAAAAGTTTTCACTTTAGTAGTTCTGGTATCTTGTTAATCATAGCTGATACTTCAGCTAACCAAAACCACAGAATCTTCACAATCAAAACAACATGGCCCTGATAAGAGTCTTTAATCTTCCCTCTGAAATTTCACAAGCCAGGCCTCCATCTCTGCACCGTTCTCAACACGATCTTCCAAGCTCCCACAAAACATCCCACAGAGTTCTTAACAACCAGTGGTTCTTCTAGCTCAAAGTTCCAAAGTTCTTCCACAGTCCTCCCCAAAACATGGTCAGGTTGTCACAGGAATATCCTACTATGCTGGTACCAATTTGTCTTAGTCAGAGTTTCTATTCCTCCACAAACATCATGACCAAGAAGCAAGTTGGGTAGGAAAGGGTTTATTCATCTTACACTTCCACATGACTGTTGATCACCAGAGGAAGTCAGGACTGAACTCAAGCAGGTCAGGAAGCAGGAGCTGGCACAGAGAAATGTTCCTTGCTGGCTTGCTTCTCCTGGCTTGCTCAGCCTGCTCTCTTATAGAACCCAAGACTTCCAGTCCAGGGATGGTACCACCCACAAAGGGCCCTACCCCCTTGATCACTAATTGAGAAAATGCCCCACAACTGGATCTCATGGAGGCACTTCCCCAACTGAAGCTCACTTCTCTGTGATAACTCCAGCCTGTGTCAAGTTGACACACAAAACTAGCCAGTACACAAGAGAATACAAGTAAACAAGTAGAAGCCCTTAAAAAGGAAACACATAAATCCCTAAAAAACTACAGAGCAATGCAATCAAACAGGTGAAAAATTCAACAAAACCATCCAAGATCTAAAAATTGAAGCAGAATCATTAAAGAAAAGTTGAAAAGAGACAGCCCTGGAGATGGAAAACTTAGGAAAGAGAACAGGAGCCACAGATGTAAGCATCACCAACAGAATATAAGAGTCAGAATAGAGAATCTCAGAGGCAGAAGATACAATACAAGACATAGACATAACAGTCAAGGAAAATACAAACGACAAAATGTTCCTGTCTCAAAAGATTCAAGAAATCCAGGACACAATGAAAACACCTAACCTGAGACTAATAGGTATAGAAGAGAGTGAAGATTCCCAATTCAAAGGTCCAGCAACAAAATTATTGAAGAAAATTTTCCTACCCTAAAGAAAGAAACACTCATAAACATACAAGAAACCTACAGAACACCAAATAAATGAGACCAGAAAAGCTATTCCTCTTGTCCTATAATAAAACACCAATTGCAAAGAACAAAGAAAGAATATTGAAAGTAGTAATGAAAAATGGTCAAGTAACATATAAAGGTAGACCTATCAGAATTACACCAGACTTCTCACTAGACTATAAAACTAGAAGATCATGGGCAGATGTCATACAGACCCTAAGAAATCAAAAATGCCAGCCCAGGCTATTATACCCAGCAAAACTCACAATTACCATAGATGGAGAAACCAAAGTTTTCCAAAACAAAGCCAGATTTAAACAATATTTTTCTACTAATCCATCTCTACAAAGGATAATAGAAGGAAAAGTTCAACACAAGGAGGGAAACTACATCTAAGAAAAAGCAAAAAATTAATCTTTTGACAACAAACTCAAAAAAAGAGAAACACACAAATGTAATTCCAACTCTAACAACAACAACAACAACAAAAAACCCAGGACCCAATGATCACTGACCCCTTTTTTCTCTCAATGTCAATGGACTCAATTTCCCCCCAAAAAAGACATAGGCTAACAGACATGATACATAAAAAAGATCGAACATTTTACTGCATGCAGGAAACACACCTCAGAGTGAAAGACAAACATTCTCTCAAAGTAAAAGGATGGGAAAAATTTTTCCAAGCAAGTGGCCCCAAGAAACAAGCTGGAGTATCCTAATATCCAACAAAATAGACTTTCAACCAAAGGTTATCAAAAACGATGGAGAAGGTCCCATCTACATATTACACACTTATCAATCCACCAGGATAAACTCAATTCTGAACATCTATGTCCCAAAAGCAAGGGCACCCACATTTGTAAAAGAAAACCTACTAAAGCTCAAAACACACATTGAACCTAAGGAAAATCAGGGAGTGGATGCATCAGTCCTGCTTTGAGAGGGAACAGGAAGATTTGGGGAAAATGGAAGGAGAGGAGGACAAGGGAGGGAGAAAGGAGCGGGAGCAAATAAGGGTGGCAGTAACATCTGGAGGAGATTCGAGAAAGGTACAGAGAGTCAAGAAATTGAATAAAATATATAGCAGGGGGATGAGGAACCAGGAATAGACACTGAAGGGTCCTAGACACCAGTAGAACATGAGGCTCCCAGGACCCAATGGGATTGACTTTAGCTGTAATAAGCAGAGAAGGGGGAGATAGAACCTATGGAGAACACCTACAGTAGATAGGCATGGCTCCTTGTCAAGGGATAAAGCCACTCACAAATCTCTGGTTTTTTTTTTTTTTAACCTAGAAATATCCCTGTCCAAAAGAAGAACAGGGATAAAAACTGGAACAGAGAATGAAGGAAGAGCCAAATGGGGAACAGCTCACCTGGGGATACATCATGTCTGCAGACACCAAACCCAGGACTGTTGCTGTGGTCAAGGGGTGTTTGTGTGGCAGTTCCTGAGGAGGTCCAATTGACAAATGCAGAGGTGCATGCTCAGAGCCAACCATAAGGCTGAAATCAGGGAACCTGGTGGGAGAACTGGCAGAAGGACTAGAGGAGCAGAGGGAGATTGCAACCCCATTGGAAGAACAATATAGGCTGGCCTGACCACCCAGATCTCCCAGAGACTAGATTACCAACCGAGGTGTATACCTAAAAGGATATTTGGTTCCAGATATATATGTAGTAGAGGATGCCCTTGGTCCCTGTGAGGTTTGATGTCCCAGAGTAGGGTCATGATGCAGTGGTGGGGTGGGAGAGTGTGGGTGAATGGAGGCATACTCTCATATAGGCAAAATGGAGGTGGGAGTACAGATGTGGAAAGGGGGGTTGTTGCAGAGATAACCGGGAAGTGGAATATCATGGGATAGGGGGTTGGTGGATGGGGTAACTTAAAGCTGGTTATCATTTGATATGTAAACAAATGGAATGATCAATAATTTAAAATTACAAGAAATATAGTTAAAAATCACACACATTTTGAATTACATAATTCTAACAATGAGATGAAATGATAACTAAAATTATAGAAAACATGAATGTCATATCTGATAAGGCAATGGCATACATAATTAAAAGACAGTAATAGTTAAATGACTAAAAATTGGCATAGGGTTGAGATTTTTTTTAATTAAAAGAAAATGAAGGGAAAATATATATATAAATAAACAGGGTTAACATTAGTACTTTATAAGGGAAATATGATGGTTCGAATGAGATAATCTCCCATAAACTCATATGTTTGATTATTTGTTTTCCAGTTGGTGGATCTGTTTGAGAAGTACTACCAGGTGTGGCCTTTTGGAGGTGTGTCACTCAGAGTAGGCATTGAGGTTTAAAAAGACCTTTCTATGCTCAGTGTTCCTACTCTGCCTCTAATTTGCAGATCAAGGTGTAAGTTCTCAGTTGTTTCTGCTGCCATGCTTCTGCTCTATAGTGATGGACTCTAACCCTTCAAAACCACAAGCTTAGTTAAACACTTTCTTTTATAACATGCCTAGGTCAGAGTGTTTTGTAACAGCAATAGAAAAGTAATTAACACAGAAGTTGGTACCAAGGGTGAGTATTGCTGTGAAGAATATGACCATGCTGCTTTTTAGAGAAGGTGGATGATTTTGGGCCTTCAGATTAGAAAAATGGTTGAAAGTTGTAACTGGATCTTAATGGGCCATTCTGGTTGGAACTTGGAAGACAGTAGTGCAGATAGAAATGTATACTGTGGTTGCACAACTCAAGATGCTTCAAAAGAAAACAATACTGGCAACTGGGCTGGAGACCATTCTTGTGATATTTTGGTAAAAGTATGGTTGTCTTATGCCCTTGTCCTAAGAACTTGCCTGAAGCTAAATTAAAATAACAATGGAATAATTTCTATCACAGAAGAGATTTCAAGACAACATAATAGTGATTCTTTCACAGTTATTAGTAATCACTTTTATATAAGAGCTATTGGTAAAAAATAAATTATAAAATGTACAATTTAAGTAGAGAAGCAGCACCAAGAAATTTAATGTTAGAAACAAAGCTTCCAAGAGGTAAGGAGATCAAACTTAAATATGATCTACACTGGAATAAAGAAAGGGCAGAACCTTTATGGAAGATCCCATACAGCTAAACTTACAACTTATAAAAAAACAAACAGAAATACTCTGGACACTCTTCTACATTACATTTACATTTTAGTTTTTCTTTCTCACATTTTAGTTTTTCTTTCTCATTTTAGTTTTTCTTTCTTGGTTTTTAAATACCATTGAGATTAAAATGAAAATAGGACACCTGATCAACTAATGCTCACAACTAAAATATTAAAAATGTAAACAAAACAAAAGTAAAATGAAATAGAAGGTATGATGACTACAGTATTTCTTTCTGTTTAGGATGGCATTGTTTCCTTTCTTCTTGGGTTATCATTTGTATCTGTCTCCAAAGATGTTGAAGGGATGACACCCTTAATAATTCAAACAAGTCAAACAAGTATATACTTCTTTCACACACCCACATATATTAAATTAAAACAAATGGAGAAAAGTACTCTTCTTTTTCCTTTGCACTACCAACAAGGTGGCTGCCACCTTCTGAAAAAGATCATGGCTGTTCTCCCCCTCTGGAGAAGTCAAATATCATAAATAAATAAATAAATAAATAAATAAATAAATAAATAAATACCCAAGGAAGGTCTTTCAACACTATTTAAACTTAAGTGTCAAAAGTAAGCACACAAGGTGGGAACACAGAAGTTTGAACAACAGGATATGGAAAAGATCCAAGCTCTAGATCTTGACTCCCAGCATTGGTTAGTTATGAAAAGAGAAAAACATAAAGCAAATGTTCACAAGAAGCTTCAGGAAATTGCTAGTATACAGTGTCAAGGAGCTAAAAGCGATGTTGCTGCTGAACAAAAAGAAATTCAACTGCACTGACATGTCTTACAAACTTTTGTCATAGAACCTAAAAGCCATTGTAGAAGATAAGCACAGTTGGTCCACAGTCATCAATCCCAGAGAAAATTGTGCAGTGAAGAAAATGAATAGATAGCTCACATGCACGTGTTATTTCTGTTTAAATAAATAAAACAAAAAATGAACAAAGAACAAAAGGAGGATTAGATGTTAACAGGAATGGAGAGATGAGAAAAATGTCTTGATAGATATGAATTTTCAGTTTAATGTAAAAGTCTTTCCAATAAATAGCAGAGGTAACTAGAGTACATGGTCCATATAATTAATGACAGTTAACTTTAAATTTAAAATTAATACAACATAATGATCCTATATGTATTTTATATAATAAAAATATTTTAGAGTTTTCAAATTTTACTGTTTTCTTTCCTCTAATCTTTACCTTGATTTATATTTGTACATTTAGCATTAATTTTCAAAATATATTCTCGAGGTCAAAACATTATCAAAAGAAATTTAATATATTGAGATTTTATTTATTTTTTATTAGATGTTTTCTTTATTTACAATATCTCCTTTCCCAGGTCTCCCCCCTACTCACCACCCTGCCCTCTCCCACTTTCTGGCCCTGGCATTCCCCTACACTGGGGCATAGAACCTTCACAGGGCCAAGGTCCTCTCCTCCCATTGATGACCTACTAGGCCATCCTCTGCTATACATATGCTACTGGAGCCATGAATCCCACCATGTGTACACCTTGGTTGTTGGTTTAGTCCTGGGAGCTCTGAGGGTACTAGTTAGTTCCTATTGTTGTTTTCCTAAGGGGCTGCAAACCCTTCAGCTCCTTGGGTCCTTTCTCTAGCTCCTTCATTGGGGACCCTGTACTCAGTCCAATGGATAGCTGTGAGTCTCTACTTCTGTATTAGTCGGATACTGTCAGAGCCTCTCAGGAGACAGCT
>JADRCC010237891.1:0-12792 GCA_019843855.1 Hylomyscus alleni
TATTAGCCCAGAAGATCGGAATACACGAAGTACAATCCACAAACCACAAGAAGGAAGAACAAAATGTGGACACTTCATTCTTCCTTAAAAGGGGGAACAAAATACCCATGGAAGGAGTTTCAGAGACTAACTATGGAGTAGAGACTGAAGGAAGGACAATCCTGCCTGACATAGCTGTCTCCTGAGAGGCTCTGACAGTACCTGACTAATACAGAAGTAGAGGCTTACAGCCATCCATTGAACTGAGTACAGGGTCCCCAATGAAGGAGCAAGAGAAAGGACCCAAGGAGCTGAAGGGTTTGTAGCCCCTTAGGACGAACAACAATATGAACTAACTAGTACCACCAGAGCTCCCAGGGACTAAACCACCAACCAAAGAGTACACATGATGGGACTAATTGATTCAGCAGCATATGTACAGTAGAGGATGACCAAGTCGGTCATCAATGTGAGGAGAGGCCCTTGGCCCTGTGAAGGTTCTATGCCCCAGTGTAGGGAATGCCAGGGCCAGTAAGCAGGAGAGGGTAGGGTGGTGAGCAGGGCGAGAGGGGAGGGAACAGGGGTTTGTTCTTGCTGCTGTTTATGTTTTTTTGGTTTTTTGGTTTTTTTGGAGGGGAAACTGGGAAAGGAGATATTGTATGACATGTAAATAAAGAAAATATCTAATAAAAAAATCCCCCCCAAAAAGATGACTTTTATTTTATTCACATATATTACCACTTAAATCTCATTGTTATTTCAATTGTGAAACCAAATAATTGATTACTATTTTATAAAGTTGTATTTACCATTCTAAGACAGATATATTATTAAATTATACTATTATAAGCATAACATTTAATAAAATTTCTCAATATAACGGCCTCAGTTCTCAAATTATATATACTATGGCAGTTTGAATATACTTGGCACATGAGAAGTGGCACTGTTAAGACGTGTGGACTAATTGGAGGAAGTTTATCACTGTGGGGTGGACTTTGGAGTCCTATGCCCCAGCTCTGCCCAGTATAGAAAGGAGTTTCCTCCTGGCTGCCTTAAGATCATGATGTAGAATAATTGGCTCCTCCAGCACCAAGTCTGTCTGCACGCTGCCATGATTCCCGTCATGATGATAATTGACTGAACTTCTGATGTGTCCTTTATAAGAGTTGCCTTGGTCATATTTTCTCTTCACAGCAAAGAAACCTTGTCTAAGACAGATAACAATTAGCAGATCTCATTAAATAGTTAGGGATAAACTATTTGTTGCCTGCAAAACTGAGCTTACTGGCAAAGAAAAATATAGCTTAAAAGTTAAATGTTAAAAATATAATTCAAGAACCAGAAAGTAGATATAAATCAGAAGTGGATAAACTAATGCTTGACAAAGTAGACTTGAAGCCAAAGGTTATTACAGACATGGTAAATAAGATCATTATATATTTATAAAGTAGACAATCATTTAAGAAGATATTGCTGTTATAAATATATATCCATAAGAAGTTATTTCACCCATAAAACAAATAGTACTAGACCTAAAGAGATAGATAAATTCAGTTGCAATAATAATGGATATCTTTGACATCTCAGTTTTATAAATAGATCTTCCAGATAAAATATCAGTAAAGGGACTTTAGAGATAAATTACTTAATAAATTAAAGAGACTTAACAGAAATGTTGAGGATAGCACAGGTTAAAGATAAAAAAAACATTTTAAACAAAATCATTGAAGAAAACTTCCCCAACCTGAGGAAAGATATATCTATTAAGGTACAAGAAGCATAGAAAACACCAAATATACAGGACCAGAAAAGATATTCTCTATAACACATGATAAATATTAAAAGATATGAGGAAAAAGTAAATATAGCCAGGTTATATATAAAGGCAGGCACTTTAGAATGACACATGGTGTCTTAGTAAAGACTATGAATGCCAGGGCCAGGAAGCAGGAGAGGGTGGGCTGGTGAGAAGGGAGAGTGGGAAAGGAACAGGGTTTTTTTTCAGAGGGGAATGTAAACAAATAAAATATATAATAAAAAAACTAATAAAAAAAAAGAAAAAGAAAGCTCTGACACGAGTCTAAAATATTTAACCATTTTGCTGATTGTAAATGCTTTCAAACATTTTATTATCATGTCTATAGTCAAATAATATATAATTTTATGAAAATATATGAGTATTATTTAAAAAAATAGAAACACACCTTACAATCAAGCTTAAATATTACCTCGGGGTAAAAGGATGGAACAAAGGTATTCTTAGCAAATGGATTCATGAAGTATACAGATGTAGAAATTTTAATATCTGACAAAATAGGCTTTAAACCAAAGGTAATCAGAAGAGATAGAGAGGAACACTATACACTCATTACAGGAAAAATTCACTAAATGAATATTGTAATTATAAACATTTATGCATTAAACAAGGGGCAACCAAGTTCATAAAAACACTACTAGAATATATGGAGGCAATTAATTCTGGGTAGAGACTGTGTATTTTCAATAATTAAATCTGGGTAGAGACGACTGTGTATTTTCAATAATATGCTATAGTGTTTTGGGTGTTTGAAATTTTACAAAGTACAGATTGAGAAAAATGTTCCAATCAGTGGCTGCCTTTGTTATCTATTTTTCTAAACAAGCATATTTAAAGTTATTTCACAAAAAACACTACTAGATTTAAATTAATATAGTAACTCTATCTCAATGATAGTGTGTATGATTTCAATACCATGCTATCACCAATAGATAGCTCACTCAAACATAAACTAAACAGAGATATGCTGGAGTTAAATAAATTCCTAATTCGAATAGACCTAGCAATTAGTTACAGAACATTTGACATGAACACAAATAATATAACCTCTTCTCAGCAGTTCATGGAGCTTGCTATAAATTGATTATATACTTGGACACAAAGCACCCCTCATCAGATATAAGAAAATTGAAATAACACCTTGCATTCCATCTGACCACCATAGATCAAAACTGTATCTGATCAACAACAGAAACATCAGAAAGTGTACGTGTTCATGTAAACTGAACCACAATAAACAGAAAATCAAAGACCAATATTCTTTATGAACATAAATAAAAAAATTCTCAATAAAATACTTGTGAACTAAATCCAAGAACACATCAAAAAGATCATTCAGCATGATCAAGTGGCCTTCATTTCAGACATGTAGGAATATTTCAATATATGAAAATCAGTAAATGTAATCTACCATCTAAACAAACTGAAAGGAAAAAGATCCTACAATTAATTCATTAGATGCAGAAAAAGCTTTAACAAAATTGAATATCCCTTCATCACAAAAGTCCTGGGGAGACTAGGAATTCAAGGGTCATATCTAAACATAATAAAGGTAATTTACAGCAAACCTAAGGCTAACATCAAATTAAGTGGAGAGAAACTCATAACAATGCCACTAACATCAGAAATAAGGCAAGGTTTTTCACTCTCTCCATATCTATTCAGTATAGTATTTGAAGTTATAACTAGACATTAAGATAATTGAAGGAGATCAAGGGTATAAAAATAGAAAGGGAAGAAGTCAACATATCATAACTTGCAGATTATATGATTTTGGACAAACTATGCTAATCATTCTACAAGAAAAATCTTACAGCTAATAAACAAATTCATTAAAGTAGCAGGATAAAGAATTAACACTTAAAAGTAGTATTATTCCTATATAAAATAACAAACAGACTAAAAACCAAATCAGAGAAACAACATCTTTCATAACAAACAAACAAACTCATTCTTTGAAATACCTCTAACCAGGTAAATGAGAACTTATATAACAAAAATTTTAAAATATTGAAGAAAGTAAATTGAAGAAGACATAAAAAGATCAGAAGGATCTTTCATGCTTTTGGACAACTAGGATTGATAAAATAAAAATGGACGTCCTGCCAAAGGCAATCTTCAGATTTAATGTAATCACCATCAAAATTCTGTAACAAAACAAACACTTCACAGAAATTAAAAAGAAAATATTAAGCTTCATATGGAAATACAAAAGAACTCAGAATAGATAAAACATCTATAAAAATAAAACAACTGGTGGAAGTGTAAACTGTCTCTGATTTCAAGTTGTATCTCAGAGCTATAGTGATAAACAGCCACTATTGGCCTAAGAAAGGTTCCACATTGATCAGTGGCATCTCATTGAAGACCCAAACATAAATCCATACATTTATAGAAACATAATTTTAAAATATAAGTCAAAAAGAGACACTTTAATACATCTAACATCTTCCACAAATGCTGTGGGTCAAACTATATATCTGCATGTAGAAGGAAAATAGTTCCATGTGTTTATCATCTTGAACAAAACTCAACTACAGCAGTATGAAGGATCTCAACTTAAGGTTAAACACATTGAATTTGATAGATTCGAAAGTCTTGAATACATTGTCAAAGAAAAGTATTTATGAATAAAACACCAATATCATAGGCACTAAGACCAACAATAAATAGGACCTCATGAAGCTGAAATCTGTATGATAAAGGACACCATCATTTGTACAAAGTAGCAGGCTACAGAATAGGACATGTCATTAATAATATCTGACAAGGGTTAGTATCTTAATATATAAATAAAAATGGATATTAAGAAAGTAAATGACCCAGTTAAAAATAAGGTAAGGAACTAAGCACAGAGTTCTCAAAAGTGGAAACAAAACAATGAGAAACTAAAAGTATTTAAAATCTTAGTCCTCAGGGAAATGATAATCAAAAGTACTTTGATTTTTCATTAAAACTACTTTGATTTTTCATCTCAGCAAAGATTAATGAAACAAATGACCATTCATGTTGGTGAGGATGCGAAAAAGACTGTACTTTTTCATTGGTATATGGAAGTGTTAACTTGTATAGCAGCTATGGAAATCAATGTGGTAGTTCCTCAGGAAGATGGGAATCAATGTTCCTCAATGTTGGGAACTATTTGGCCCTGGTTTGGGCCTTGAGGGCAAACCCGAGCCTAGCTCAAGTTTTGTAAACTGTCTCAGTCACTTCCATACTGGAATGATTCAACACGACCTGCTTAAGCCTGCTTTTGTCTAGCTACTGCTAATGTAGAGTAATTTTGTTGGCTCTGTCAGTTACCCCAGACACTTCATCAACTTTCTCCTCCCCCTAAGTCATCTCACCTCAGCAAAACCCCCACCTCCTCTCTCAGCCCTTTATAAAGAAAAAGATCTATACAATATTTTCAACTTAGCATTACTTTAAAAATGTATTTACAGTTTTGTACTTGAATTTCTTTTGTTGATACTAGCTTGGAAAAATTATATTCCATAACATATGCTACTACATTTCCCTTACTGAGGGATTAGTGTTGTTTGTAGTAAAAATCTGAAAGTAATTGTGTATACCAATGACCTTCTTTTTCTTTCTATGCTTTCTTGAATCCACTCTGATTATTCTTTTATTCCTCCTAATCCTGCTCTTGTTAAGGTTATAACAGCCTCCACCTTACAAATCCAATGGTGCTTTGGCTGTGCTGGTCTTTTTTTTTTTTTTTTTGGTTTTTCGAGACAGGGTTTCTCTGTGTAGTTCTGGCTGTCCTGGAACTCACTCTGTAGACCAGGCTGGCCTCAAACTCAGAAATCCACCTGCCTCTGCCTCCCAAGTGCTGGGATTATAGGTGTGTGCCACCATACCCAACTGGCTGTGCTGGTCTTAATAGGCCTCTTTTATGTGGTTTTTCACAAAGTTAGCCAACTCTCCTCCTTAGGTTACCACTTCCTCTTCCAGTAACCACTATTATCTGTGTTTATTCAAGTATTTGTGTGTGTGTGTGTGTGTGTGTGTGTGTGTGTGTGTGTATACATGGATATGTAAAATATGTTGTTATCCATAAACTTCTGTGCTTATAGTAAAAGAATAATATAGCATTATATTTCTTGTTTGTCTGGGAATGGCACACTTTCTTAATTTTCATTTTATTTTACTCACTGTTTCTTCTCAGTTTCCCTTGTTGACTCCTGTTCTGCAATTTAATGACTTCCTTGTATTGATGATTGGGCCCAGGACCTTGTTCTTCCTTCACAAGTGTTGTATCAATAAGCTACATGCCCAGCCTTCTCAACTTGAATTCAAAACAGAGTGGATTCATAAGAGTCCAGACTGTTAGCATTCTGTATAAACTCCACCCCCACGGAGATACCTGGCAGCAGCCAGGTATTCTCCTCTCCATGGCTACCTGGCAACAGCCAGGTAGGCCTGGCCCTATAAAAGGGGCTGCTTGCCCCCTCCTCTCTCTCTTACTCCTGCTTTTCTTCCTTGCCTCTTGCCCATTTTCTCCCCCTCTCTCCCCATTCCCTTCCCACATCTCTCCACATGGTCATGGCCATCCCCTACTTCTCTACTCTCTTCTCTCTGTCTTTCTCTGCTTCTGCTACCCTCTTAATTCCCCTCCCCATTCCCTAAATAAACTCTATTCTATACTATACCAGCATGTGTCTGGTCTCTCAGAGGGAAGGAATGCCTCAGCATGGGCTCACTGAGGCACCCCTTTCCCCCACACCCAGCCAGAACATATTCTTATAGCTCTTTCTCTTTTTTTTGATCACAACACAGACCATTGCTCTAAAACATTTGCTTCCAAAGTCCATCAGCCTATTTGACATTTTGTACGTCTAATACAATATTGAAATTAATATACTAAAAACTTAACTCTTGATTGTTTCTAACCTCATATTTCTATAAACCTTTCCCAGCCAGTAAACATCATTCTTAATCTTTTGACTTTGTTTCAAATTGGAGACATCCTTATTATTTTACCAAACTTATCAGCAAACCTTATCAGCTCTGCTTTAAAAATACATCTACAAATCAAAATGTAAGTACTTCTCACAGTTTGGTCACTGTAATTTCATCTTTCTATAGTGGGTATCTTCCTAATATCCAATAGTCTTGTTTTTCATTTTTGTTTTCTCATAGTTTTTTTTTTCTCAACACAGGAGCTATGTAAAGTTTCCATAGAATTGACTTCTAGGCCCAAAACCTTCTAATAGTTTCTCACCATATATAGAACATAGTTTAAAACTTGTTCTATGTATGGTTATGCATAGTTTAAAATTAAAACGATGGTTGACCAAGCTGTGATATTATCTGACCTCTTGTCACCTCTGGAATTCATTTACAATTACAGTTCCATTTGTTCCAAAACACTTTAAAATGTTTAAGTCATTGATTTTCCTCCATTACACAGTGGACTGTACCACTATGATATTTCTTCTCCAATATTACAGCAACTATTATCAAGCTTTCTTCATTACTCATTCAGCATATAGTAAAATTTTCACTGGTTTCTATAGTTTTAACTGTAGTTTTATCTAAATTTATTCCTTATTCTTTAAGGGATCATTTCTATAATGTGTATGATCATTTGGTTTCTTTATTTGAAACCATTAAATATCATTAATGATTTTAAGATCAGTCCTAAATTCATAGGAAATTTCTATAGAAGACTGTACTGATTTTAATGTCTCATCCATTTTCCATCCTATCTTAGAGACATATGTCAGACATGTCAAGAATTTGGAACATTTCTACATGCTGCTCTATGTTCTTTCTCATCCCATCTGTTTTTTCCTGTTCCTTGTCCAAGTAAGCACATGCTTCTATTAGAGCTCAGATAATATCTTTTAAATTTTAACCTTATCTAACTACTTTATACTCCCAACTCACAAAATTTCTAACAAATTTTAATAGCAAAATAATATACAATCATTTATTTTTCTCTCTTTCTTAAGTAGATTAAAAGTTTTGACCACAATTTATTAATTATTAATCTACATCACAAATATTTAGCCTAAATCCTAAAATATCATTTTGTTAAGTATTGAAAAAGAGAATTAAAAGAACTCTAATAAATGGCACAAATGTATTTGGGAGTGCTGTAGGTTTTGTAATTACAGGAGTTAAAATTGATATATAGTAAATCATTAGGTTGAGTCAATATTTCAGTAAACAATGGGACAAATGAGTAATGTGGTCAAACTTTTTACACTAAGTGACCCTGAGAACTGAGACTACATTTGCTTGTTTGCTATTTCCTTAGTGAACCCGAGCTGTTTTCTTAGTTACTAAGTGCCCATCTGTTTCAAAAACAAATGGTATTTAGTATAACAAGGGGTGAAACAGTGAGACAGCTTAATTTTGGAGTGCAAATGGCAGCACTATGTGACCAGAGTTTTATTTTGTGTTTTTCAGATATAGTTTAGTAGGTTCTCTAAATTAGAGGTCAAGATGGTGATTGTGTCTTGTAATAATTCAGAATATACTAAATGTTGCTGTATCATTAGAGAAGAAGAAGGACCAGTCATTAGAGAAGAGAATATAAAATTCCAGGCTTCTTGTTTTCATTAATAATTTGAAATATACTATAAAGTCCTTAATTTGGAGGCAAGTACACTGTTTCTAACTTGAATTTTCCATGTTCAGAATTTTCATAGGTCCAAGAGCTATGTTTTTATTTGGAAAATTTTCAGGATATTCATTGTGTAATACATATTTTATAACTCTTTACAAGTTTATTGCTCTTTTAAGCACATATAAAATCAAGAAGCAATTCATTCTTAAGTTAGATCTAGTTCTTGTCCCTTCAAAATAAGCAATAAGAGAGCAATTTCAGGAAACAAGGAATATGAATCAATTGCATTCTCTCCCTCTGCTTCCTTATTTTCTGACTGTGTTACTTTAAGTGATATTCATCTATTAACTCCAACAGCTTCAACCTTCCTTCTCTGTTATTATCTTGTTTTCTCTATCTATATAATGTTATGCTTGGTACATGGAATGAAGAGAGGTAGTAACAGTGTGGAATATAAGAGCGTCTGGTTCAAATTGGGTGCCTGTCTGTCTGATCCCTGATACTATGCTTTTTCTTATGGAAATGATTAACTGTATATATCAAACTATGAACCTCTGTCTGGCTTGACCCTTTTCTAGTGACATTATTTGAAAAGCAAAAAATATTAAACAAAAATTATAGATACTTCTTATAATTATTGACTTCACTGCTCAGGATCTATATTTAGACATATGTTGTATGGAAGAACAACGATACAATGGCAATATGGAGTTTACAGTTTAGTGAGGGGAGGAAATGCCAACAGAAAAATATAATTAAGAAATACTATCATAAGATTTCATAGAATAATGTGGTATGGTAACATGAAGTAAGGTGTGTTGGAGAACAAATGGTAGTGACAGGGCCAGCCTCCTAAGACCTGTTTTGCCAATTTAAAATTTACCAGTGTCTAAATACAAGTTTTTAGTACAGTATTATAGAACAATGTTTTTTAAAGTGTCTGAGTGTGTGTATTCAAGAGACGAGATGATAAAGTGAAGACAGTACAACTGTCTGTCTCAGTATGTTTAATTGCGAAAAGGAACAGAAATATGCTCATAACTCATAGTTGAAAAATCAAAAGTTTATTGTGATGAAAGGATATATATATGTGTGTGAAAAGGAACTATATATGGCCATAGAGCAATATCAATATACTTTCTAAATGTATGCGTGAGAACAATAAAAGCTTAAAAACATTTGCCTTTGTCACCATGTTCTATTATAGCAATATAAAAGACTATGATAGGAGATGACAAGGTCAGGAAGGTGGAGTCCCCATAAATAGGATTAGTGCCATTATAAAGGGAGGCAAGAGAATGCTGGGCAGTGGAGCACACCTTTAAGCCCAGCACTTGGGAGGCAGAGGCAGGCAGAATTCTGAGTTCGAGGCCAGCCTGGTCTACAGAGTGAGTTCCAGAACAGCCAGGACTACACAGAGAAACCCTGTCTCAAAAAACAAAACAAAACAAAATCAAAACAAACAAACAAACAAACAAAAAACAAAACAAACAAAAAAATTGGTTTTGGTTTTGAAACAGATATTTGTACTGTCCCTGACATTTTCTCCTCATTTATTCACATGACAAATAAGATAAGATAATCTCTCTTGCCTCCTTTTTTAAATTTTTTTTTAATTTTTGTTGTTGTTTTTTCCTAAGACACAGTTTCTCTGTGTAGCCCTAGCTGTCCTGGAACTCATTCTATCGACCAGGCTGGCCTTGGACTCAGAAATCTGCTTGCTTTTGCCTCCCAAGTGCTGGGAATAAAGGCATGTGCCACCACTGCCTGGCTCCGTTTCACCAATATTATTATAAAAAGACAGCATGTCTTTTAAATCTTCATATCTCACAGTGTATAGATGTTGTAAATCAGCCTCCACACTTGAGGAACATAAACACCTGTTGTTTATAAGCAAGCCAGTGTATATTTTGTTGCAGCAACTAAAATAGACTAAGACTGGATGGTTTAAAAGTGTTCATAATGAGGCTAGAGAAATGGTTCACTGATTAAGAGCACTTTTTGCTCCTCTGGAGGGCCCAGGCTCAGTTCCCAGCATCCATATGGCAGCTCATAAAATATCTAACTCAGGTTCCAATGGACTTGATGCCCTCTTCTGGTCTCCATAGGTATCAGGTACATACATGGTGCACAGATGTACATGTAAACAAAATATCATATATGTAAAAAATAAAATAGTTTTAAAAGGCTAATGATCAGCTTTGAGAGATTCCATTTTCTCATGATATTAATGTCTATGAGACTCATTGGGACATTTTAAATTGCCAAGATACATGATGATTGAAAGATCCAGAAACTGATTAGCCTGCCAACTGGTACTTAATATCATGCCAAAGAAATAATATCAAGTTGGAGGCATTCATTCCAAGTTAGTTACTATTAGCTCTCATTGCTGAAGGAAAATATCTGAATGAATGAATTCAATGATGAATTCTTAATTTTGAAGTTAAAAGGCTCCATTTTTTTTAAAGAAGCTAACTGAAAAAAATAACGTGGGGTACTATAACAGATACTTTTACTATGCAGGAGTGGGACATTTGAAGAGAAAAAAAGTATAGAATACCCAAGATACATTCCACAGAACTCAAAAAGCTCAACAAGCTAAAATGCCCAAGTGAGGATGCCTCAGTTCCACTTGGGAGAGAGAATAAAGCAATCACAAGTGGGGAGGGGGGGAGGGAGGGACCTGGGAGGGAAAGTGTACAGGGTGGAGGGGAGTAGGGGGGAGGGGAACCTGATCTGGTATTAGGTGAGGGAAAAGGAATGAAATGATCATAGGATTCTTAATGAAGAATTTCATGAAAATAGCAGATGGGATATTTGCATCCTTAAGAGACAGAGACAGAAAAGAGCCAAGTGCTAATTTTAAGAGAAATGTCTTTGCAAAATAAAGAAAGGAGGTACTAAATTTATTCAGAAACATCAGTTTTGATCAAAATAGGGTGTGTCTTTGACATTTATATAGTAGTTAACTAGCTTCTACCTTGCTAGTTATTTGCAGTAGCAAATATATAGACTTTTAAAAGTATCTGAATTTATTTATTAGATAGCCTATGCAGATATATAAGTGGCATAGTGGATATTACATCTTCCTTTCTTCTGCATACTCTTTATGGGTCACTGTAAACCATGATTTTTAGCTTCATATTTGTAATTTCATTCTTAGATCATTGATAATTTAGCAATATTCACATGTGAAGCTAGCACATATGATTTACAAGTTGAAGGAAAGAATCATATAATATGTAGCACAAAGACAAAATCACTTTTGAATATGACATATCCCCCATAGCCTCATAGGTTTCCCACGTGGTTCATGACTGGTCTACTGGTTTGGAATGTTTGGAAGCTTTAGAAGGTAACATCTCACAAGAGGAAGTGGATTAGGAGATTTGCCATTCAGCTTACTTGTTATTGGGCCTTTGATCCTAACTGACAACACAGTGTGAAGAGCCTTGTCATATACTTCTTTTTATTATTATTACATATTTTCTTTATCTACATTTCAAATGATATCTACACTCCTGGTTACCCCTCCAAAAAATATCAAAAACAAAAACAAAAACAAAAAACTAATGCTATTTCCTCCCTCTGCTCACCAACCCACCCTCTCATACTTCCTAGCCCTGGTATTCCCCTACACTGGGATCAAAGGTCTCTCTGCCCATTGATGACCGACTTGGCCATCCTCTACTAAACACATGCTGCCAGAGTCATCAGTCCTACCATGTGCACTCCTTGGTTGGTGGTTGAGTCCCTGGGAGCTCTGAGGGTACTAGTTAGTTCATATTATTATCTGTCCTAAGGGGCTGCAAACCCTTCAGCACCTTGAGTCCTTTCTCTAGCTCCTTCATTGAGGACCCTGTACTCAGTCCAATGGATGGTTGTGAGTCTCTACTTCTGTGTTAGTCAGGTACTGTCAGAGTCTCTCAGGAGACAGCTATATCAGGCTCCTGTCAGCCAGCACTTGCTGACATCCACAATAGTGTCAGGGTTTGATGATTGAATATGCGAAGGATTCCCAGGTGGAGCAGTCTCTGGATTGTCCTTCCTTCAGTCTCTGCTCCATAGTTTGTCTCTGAGACTTCTTAGATCTGTATTTTGTTCCCCCTTCCAAGAAGGAACTAAGCATCCATGCTTTGGTCTTCCTTTTTCTTGAATTTCTAGTATTTTGTTCCCCCTTTTAAGAAGTATCTACATATCCACACTTTGGTCTTCCTTCTTCCTGAGTTTCTTGTGGTTTGTGGATTGTACTTTGTGTATTCTGATCTTCTGGGCTAATATCCACTTATCAGAGAGTGCATACCATGTGTGTTCTTTTGTGATTGGGTTACCTCACTCAGGATGATATTCTCCAGATCCATCCATTTCCCTAAGAATTTCATAAATTCATTGTTTTTAATAGCTGAGTAGTACT
>JADRCC010237904.1:0-10121 GCA_019843855.1 Hylomyscus alleni
CATACACATGCACCACACCCATGCAATAACATGAAAGAAAACATGTGAGCTTACAATTTTAAGAAAAATCAATGAAAAAAGCATGAAATGAATTGAATATATATCTATCAAGTCCTCTATATAATTCCTGAAAAGTATCTATATTTTGTACATGCAAAAACTGGCAAACATTATACATCGTAATATATTTTCATTCTATGACACTAAAGCATATACCCCTCGTCCTTAGATACTGCTGTTTGGACTCTGTCTTCAACAATATAGTCCGAGAATATTTTTATTTTCATAACAAACAAACAAACAAACAAACAACTACAACAAAAAGGAACACAGTTTGTGTTCTGGATGTCACACTGCCATTATAATCCTGAGTTCACTACAGAGGTTGATACTACACAAACCCTGCAGAAATCTGGGTCCTACAAGATTACATCATGGGTCAGAGAGTGAGGGGCTGGTTACAATGCCTCTTGCCCTAAGGAGCTATTGACAGTTGATGGCTGCAAGGGGAGAGAGATATCATTTTCTTCAGTGTTGTAAGAATTGGCAAGGGGCCTGTGTTCAAATAAATAACTCTCTGTCCAAGCTCATCCAAGCAAACCTAATGAAATAAATGTGAGGACCAACAATAACAACAACAACAACAACAAGAAGTGAGAAAACTAACTAGGAAGAAGGGCATGTGCAGAGCCGGGGAGGGGAGAGAGAGTGAGTAGTGGATAGAATCACCACACAATGCATATGTATAAAGTTTTCAAAATGATGCTATGTGAAAAATAATAAATTGAAAAGAATGAACACTTAACCACCGGTCCATCATGTGAGCCTGCACTGAGACTGAATATTGCTGCTTTCTCTCTAGTTAACCCATTTTCTTGTTCATCCATCCCAGCTAGTGAGTAGCTATGCAGTCTTTGGAAAGTTATTAAGTTGTTTTAAGGTTTTGTTTTACTATCTGTGAAATGAAAATAAAATATCAACTTCATAAGATTCTTAATTGAGTTCTTTTTTAAAGATAAGTTTTCAGGGATTCAGAACATTGTTGGACACAGGTTGCATTGGCTCTTGTCAGGTTGAGACCAAACCTGCTTTTGACAAGTACCAATAACATATTAATTTTACTGTTGACCTTATTTTAAAAAAAAATGGATGAGAACAATAGATCTCTAATTCATGATACTTGCATAGGCATCTTATAACAGTGGCACTGTACACTGAGCTATTGGCTGGCAGCTCAAAATATGTTTTCATATGCTGATGCTTAAGATCGTGAGTTTTGTACAAAAATAATTGTTTGAGGGGGGACATCCATTGGATTTATTTTTGAGATCACAATAAGGCAAATCAGGACTACCCATAATGTATTTTCTAAATCATTAAAATACAATATATCAAGAATCATGAGGGAAGTCAATAAACCAACCAACAAGAACCATTGCTAAATGCTCCCCTATTCCACAACTAGGTTGCTTCATCTGTTTCCAAGACAGGTACTCTATGTGTATCCCTGTCTGTCCTGAGACCAGGCTGGTCTCCAACATAAAGATTTAACTGCCTCTGCTCTTGTTAAAGGTATGCCATCATGCCAGGATCCTTAACTGGTTTTTATGGTTTTTTTTTTTTTTTTTTTTTTTTTGGTTTTTTGAGACAGGGTTTCTCTGTGTAGCCTTGGCTGTCCTGGTTAACTGGTTTTTAATGATAAGGTTTGTATAGCATATTTTCTGCTCTACAATTATATTCAGTTCACTATTAGAAAAAATTTATAAGATAAAATTTATAGGATGACTTCATAAGTATAGAAACAAATATTTCCAAAGTAAAAAGATTATACTCTATGGTGTCGATATAGCTCAGTATTCTGCAGAGTTTTTCTGAAGAGATAAAACTTCTTAGTAATATCTAGCTTACAAAAAGTCAAGAATGTCTTCTTTCCAACTCAACAGAAAGAATGGGAGGGGAAGAAGGAGGAAGAGAAGCTAAGTGCAGAGTTAACTGCTTCTTTGTGGCATTTAATGGCTTCTTTCTCGATTCAAATCAGGCAAAAGTGTTTATCATTTATAGTTAAAAGCACACGATTGGGGAGGAGTCTGTGATGCTCTACCGGCATTAGCAAATTACTGAGTGGCAGTTATCAGAAATGAGGATAAAAACACAGCCTGTCTGATACTCAACTCAGGGGTAAAGCTTTTGGATAAATGTTTAAAACACCAAAGGAACAATGTTTAAGTTGAAAGTCAATGTTGCTATGAGAAGGAACCAAGTCCAGGCAGTCTGCCCTGTGACTTTGAGCAAGTCCCTTGTCTTTCTGAAGACAGAAGGAGCTGCTAATGAGAGAATGCAGGTGCTGTGATTAAGCAAATGAGACCTGCAGGTGCATCCATAATCCTAGGAAAGATTTTAAAAGTAAAGCAAGAAGCCCCTGGTCCAGATACTGCAGATTTGCAGCACAGGCTCTACGACTGCCTTTTCTGGCCTTAGTGGGAGAGACTGCACCTAATCCTACAGAGACTTGATGGGCCAGGGTGGGAGGATACTTGGGGGGCACCTTCTCAGAAGAGAAGGGGGCAGGGGATGGAGGTGTATGTGAAGGGAGAATGGGAGAGCAAAGTTTGGGATGTAAATAAATAAATAGTATAATGCACTTAAGGAACTGAAAAAGACTGAGGTATGAAATATTTGAAATTTCAATTTCCTGCTTGTTAAATGATGTGATTAGATAAAGCCATCTTTAGAGTCTTGAACATTCTACAATTTAGGAAATAGAGAAAGTGAGACCAGATGATCAAGATTTGGAAAATCAATAAATGTTTTTTTGCTTATATGACTCAGTATGTACAGGGTCAGCTACCACTGTTTCATAAACAAGCCAAACCAAATAAAATAACTACATAAACACAGTTAGTGATCTTACAAGGGGTGTATCATGATGAGGTCTCAGTAGGAGGAAGGTTTTGGAAAGGTCTGAAAAAGAAGCTGGGATCACAGTTGTTAGCATGTGGTATTATTCTGAGCAGTACCCTACCTCTTAGCTTTGTCCAACTCTCTCATCAAAACAGAGGAGTTCTAGGAAAACAATGACCAGTTTAAGTGAAGTGTCTAGCAAGAAGTATGGTAGGTACTCAGGAAATATTGTGCACCAGCCCATTGCCCTCTACTTTTCTCCATTCCATCTCTGACTTGTTCAATAGGAAGTATGCAACAGAAAAGGAGGTGGGTAGATGAAAAGGTGTCCTACAAAGGTCTCAGCTCCTTGATATTTACATGGAGAAACCTTGCATCACTTTTATATCACCAAAATTCATTTTGCTTGCTTCCATCTCTAGGAAACTAGACAAATTTTGGCTGTAAGCCAAACCCATTGAAAAGGTCCAGAGTGAAGACAAATCTGAAAAATTAAAATGAGCACAATTCCATAGTTCCTGGAATGTGTTATAAGAAAAGCAAGCTCAAAGCATCTCTCTCTTTAATATGTGGAAGTGGATCAGTGTTTCCTTTTAGTTCTAACAAAATCCTGTGGTTATAGGAATCACACGAGTCAGTCTGGCAGATGAGGAAACTGAGTATCAGAGGTTTTCTGATTTTTTTCATAAATAATGAATTCCCCCATCAAACCCTAATCATTTTAAGATTTATACAGTCCAGTCCAGACTTTTTCTTGTCTTATTTTGAGTCTACTTAAAGCAAAAATCAGTATTCAAATACCCGAAGGATAGAAGCCACTTAAGCTTAATATCAGCAGAAACTGACTGATAGCCATTGTAATGCTGGGTCAGGATGAAGTCACAAGAATCATCTGGCATGCAGTGTATTTGTGTACATGGCAGTGTTTTTAACTAAAAGAAGCAAACTAGGCAGTGTTTTAACTAGGAGAAGTGGGCAAGGATAAATGATAAAGGCAGAGATAATATGTACCCATCAGACTTAAAAGGGTGAAATAGGGCACCTCTGTACAAAAACAAGCAGGTGTCAAGCTCACCAGAACCTACATTGAGAAAAAGGACTAAGGGACCACACTGGAAATGAAACGTTGAAAGGTAATGTCACCGAATTAGACAGAGACCAAATTGCTAAGCATGTTTTACTTTGAGTTTCTCCAGAAGGCAACACAAATTGAAATGCACAGGGTTTATCTGGATAGTGACCTTACTATCAGCATTGTTATATAGCAATTTCTACTAAGATAGAAACTTCTATGTTAAAGGTAAGCTCAATAAGACATAGGATTTTCTAAAAGGATGTGAGCTATTTCATCCTGCAGGGAAGTTCCTTTGCTCATTCAGTGACCAATTCAAAGGCTCCAAGAAGCCCCAGAATCTTATCAGACACACTAGGTATCTTTCTCCTCAAGAACATATAATCAGTAAAATAGACTGAGAGACCCTCTCAAAAAAGATAAGCTGCCTAGAAGAGGCTCAGACAAAATGGGATACCCAGAAAGGATACTCTCCAACCTATAGAGCTGCCTAAAAGTGTCCAGTATGCTCCATATAGTTTCCATGAGACATCACTCATGCTAGGGTAGGCTTTAGTAAAACAGCTGTCTTTGAATCATTTCTGCTCCAGTAACTCTTGACCCAAATTCCAGTAAGTAAGCATAATAAAATTCATTGCTTCACTAACATGAACTCTGATGGTATCTTTCATCTATTGTCATCAGTTCTTTATTCAAGATGAGTAGACATTTGTTTATCTCTTTGTAGGAATAGTGTCATACAACAGTTGTCAGCAGAGGAATACGTATAAAAAACCAAAATGGGATTGAGACCAAAAGAGAATGTATTTCATGGTACTAAAGCCTATTTTTCTATCTCTAGGGAAAGTCACCGAGAAGGTAGGATGGGAAGCTGGGGTTCTTATCAAATCTCCACCATGAGTCAGTGGTCAAGAATTCCCCTAAGGGTGAATCTAGCACATCTGCCTTTCATGCTAGTAGGCGTGTGCACTCATGCCAACCATAAAGGTTTTCAAAAAAAGTCACATGGACTGTTGAAAGTCAGACCAGCACACCTTAGAGTTACATGAGGGAGTGGAAGTTATGGTATAACTATGCTAGAGTTATACCATAGCAAGAAATATGGCCACAGATTAGTTGAGATCTGCTATAGCTGGAATGTAGCTAAGAATTATTCCAAGTGTGATGGGGAAGCATGGAGATTTTTAGGGAAAGGAATATCTTGAACAGATTTCAATTGATATAGAAATCACTTTGTGTGGAACAAAGGCTTCTAGGAAAAGGCGGGACTCACCAGGACTGAATGAGAGGTCAGAGTCTTGCTCTATTTGAGAAATGAGCTGAAAATATTGGGTAATAAAGGAACAAACAAAACAGCAACAAAATGGGCTCGAGACATTTACTAGAAGTAGTAATGAATTTGATGGATTTAATCAAAATACATACTTGGGATAGATGTTCCAGGGTTTTTAAGGACCAAACAATATCGAGAAATGTTATGAAGTCACTGATTCATTTTTAAAATAAAAGGAGAATGGCATTCAAATGATGGTGATGCCGTGAGAGATCTGGATGATTGCATGCATTCTTTTTATTTTAATTAGATATTTTCTTTATTTACATGTCATACGATATCTCCTTTCCCAGTTTCCCCTCCAAAAAACTAAAAACAAACAAACAAACAAAAAAACAACAACAAGAACAAACTCCTGTTCCCTCCCCCCTCCCCCTGCTCACCACCCCACTCTCTCCTGCTTTGTGGCCTTGGCATTCCCCATGTATTCTTTTCCGAGGTCAAACCCACATGAAACTGCCTTAGCAATTCCCAATATCAACCCCTTAAGATAGTAAAGAACTTTCCTCCATGGGTCACAATGCTCTTGAGTTCTGTTGAAGCTTGAACAGACAAATGCTGGAAGAACTAAGACATTTTCATCACAGGGTTCTGGCCTCTTCGTGACTGGTTCACCTACATCAAAAGTTCCTAGGCTTCACTCAAGATTTGTGTCACTGGCAATGATGCAGTAGTGCACATAAATGTACATTAAACCAACCAACAAAGAAACCTTCCCTGCTCATTGATAATGGGAGGGAAATAGTAAGTAAATCACAGTTGTCAGTGTCTCTGAAAGTCCACAAACTACATATCTATTATAGGAATAAGTAGAGATTCCTTCATGAATAAAATGAACATGGCTCCTGTCCTTTGGGAATTTTCTCTTTGTTGGCAAACCTATTGGCCACATTTGAATTGCAGTATTGAAAACCAAGCCTTGGAAAAACTCAGCAGCCTTTGCATTAACAATGTGATACACATGTGGAATTTCCATTATGTCCAGCAGAGCAAGATGAATGCAGGCAGTGTTGAAGACAGAAGGAGTGTCCTGGACAAAGACTATGGACAGGAGAGTTGCACATGAATTTATGGAAAGAACTACCAAGTTAGTTAGACAGTTAGTGCATTGTCTATATATGAACAATTGTGGAGATAGGATTAGAGAAACCTGGATGTTTCATAAGGAGACAGAATGTAAGCTATGCCTTGAAGAATTCCTATATCACCATTTCTTCTTCCTAGTAATGATGGAGGAAGCAAAGAAGAAATGTTCTGTGACAAGAGCTTGTCTAGGAGGATGGTATTCTTTAAGGGTCACTCCAGAGGTCAGACTTGGCTCTGTACAGAAAGGACTATCTTATTATGCTTAAGACCCTTGTCCCATGAAGAATACATTTTTTTTTCAGGACTAAAAACATATTAAGGTAATATACAATGTGTGGAAGAAGGAGGTGACTAGATACTACATTATCTTCAGGCCATGGCACATAGACATTCACCATCCATTCAGCAGTCTTCAGTCTCTCTTTTCCTCCTTTCTTTCCCTCCCTTCTTTCCTCCCTCCATCCTTCCCTTCCTCTCTGTCTTTTCCCTCTTCCATTTCTTTCTCTCTCTTCCCATACCTATCTCCTCCCCTCTCACACTTTTCCTCTCCTGTTCCCTCTTTTTCTCCTCCCATTAACTCCAGTAGCCTACAACTTAGAAACAAAATCTCCAAAACCAATATACAGCAAACCAGCAGCCAACATCAAACTAAATGGAGAGAAACTTGAAGCAATCCCACTAAAATCAGGGACTAGACAAGACTGCCCACTCTCTCCCTACCTATTCAATGTCATACTTGAAGCCCTAGCCAGAGCAATTAGACAACAAAAGGAGATCAAAGGGATACAAATTGGAAAAGAAGAAGTCACATTATCACTATTTGCTGATGATAGATAATATACTTAAGTAACCCCCAAAATTCTACCAGAGAGCTCCTAAACCTGATAAACAACCTCAGCAAAGTAGTTGGATATGAAATTAACTCAAGCAAATCAGTGGCCTTCCTCTACTCAAAGGATGAACAGGCTGAGAAGGAAATTAGGGAAACAAGATCCTTCACAAATAATATAAAATACCTTGGTGTGACTCTAACTAAGCAAGTAAAAGATCTGTACGACAAAAACTTCAAGTCTCTGAAGAAGGAAATGGAAGATCTCAAAAGATAGAAGGATCTCCCATGCTCATGGATTGGCAGGACTAATATAGTAAAAATGGCCATCTTGCTGAAAGCAGTCTACAGATTGAATCCCCATCAAAATTCCAACTCAATTCTTCACAAACTTGGAAACAGCAATTTGCAAATTATCTGTAATAACAAAAAACCTAGGGTAGTGAAAACTATTCTCAACAATAAAAGAACCTCTGGTGAAATCACCATCCCTGACCTTTAGCTTTACTACAGAGCAATTGTGATAAAAATTGCATGGTATTGGTACAGTGACAGGCAGGGAGATCAATGAAATAGAACTGAAGACCCAGAAATGAACCCACACATCTATGGTCTCTTGTTCTTTGACAAAGGAGCTAAAACAATCCAGTGGAAAAAAGACAGCATTTTAAACAAATGGTGCTGCATCAACTGGTGCTTAGCATGTAGAAGAATGCAAATTGATCCATTCCTATCTCATTGTACAAAGGTTAAGTCCAAGTGGATCAAGTACCTATACATCAAACCAGATACACTGAAACTAATAGAAAAGAAAGTGGGGAAGAGCCTTGAGCACATAGGCACAGGGGAAAATTTCCTGAGCTGAACACCAATAGCTTATGCTCTAATATCAAGAATTGACAAATGAGACCTCATAAAATTACAAGGCTTCTATAAGACAAAGGACACTGTCAATAGGACAAAATGGCAACCAACAAATTGGGAAAAGATCTTTACCAATCCTATATCCAAAAGAGGGCTAATATCCAGTATATACAAAGAATTCTAGAAGTTAGACTCTAGAGAATCAAATAACCCTATTAAAAGTGGGGTACACAGCTAAACAAAGAATTCTCAACTGATGAATACCAAATGGCTGAGAAGCACCAAAAGAAATGTTCAACATCCTTGGTCATCAGGCAAATGAATATCAAAACAACCCTGAATTTCAAACTCACACAAGTCATAATGGATAAGATCAAAAACTCAGATGACAGCAGATGCTGGCAAGGTTGTAGAGAAAGAGGAATACTCTATCATTGCTGGTGGGATTGCAAACTAGTACAACCACTCTGGAAATCACTTTGACAGTTCCTCAGGAAATTGGACTTTGTACTACCAGAGGACCCAGATATACCACTCCTGGGCATATACTCAGAAGATGTTCCAACATGTAATGAGGACACATGTTCCACTATGTTCATAGCAGCCTTGTTTATAATAACCAGAAACTAGAAACAACCCATATGTCCTTCAGCAGAGGAATGGATACAGAAAATGTGGTATATCTACACAATGGAGTACTACTCGTCTATTAAAAACAATGAATTTAGGAAATTCTTAGGAAAATGGATGGACCTGGAGAATATCATCCTGAGTGAAGTAACCAAATCACAAGAGAATACACATGGTGTGCACTCACTGATAAGTAGATATTAGCCTAGAAGCTTGGAATACCCAAAATACAATCTATAAACCATAAGAAACTCAAGAAGAAGGAAGACCAAAGTATGAATACTTCGTTCCTTCTTAGAAAGAGGACCAAAATACCCACAGAAGGAGTTCCAGAAATAAACTACGGAGTAGAGATTGAAGGAAGGACAATCCAGAGACTGCCCCACCTGGGAATCCTTCCCATATTCAAACGCAGACACTATTGTGGATGCTAGCAAGTTCTGGCTCACAGCAGCCTGTTATAGCTGTCTCCTGAGAGGCTTTGCCAGTGCCTGACAAATACAGAAGTAGAGTCTCACAGCCATCCATTGGACTGAGCACAGGGTCCCCAAAGAAGGAGCTAGAGAAAGGACTCAAGGAGCTGAAGGGTTTGCAACCCCTTTAGGACCAACAACATGAACTAACTAGTACCCTCAAAGCTCCCTGGAAATAAAACACTACCCAAAGAGTACACATAGTGAGACTCATGGCTCCAGCTGCATATGTAGCAGAGGATGGCCTAGTCGGTCATCCATGTAAGGAGAGGTTCTTGGTCCTGTGAAGGTTCTATGTCCCAGTGTAGGGAAATGCCAGGGCAAGGAAGCACAAGAGGGTAGGTTGGTGAACAGAGAGTGAACAGGTTTTGTGTTGTTGTTGTCTTCCCCCCCCTCCCAGGGGAAACCGGGAAAGGTGATATCATTTGAAATGTAAATAAAGAAAATATCTAATTAAAAAATAATTTAAACAAACTCAAAGAAAAAACCATGTGATCATCTCATTAGATGTTGAGAACGCATTTGACAAAACCCAACATCCCTACACGATAAAAGTCTTGGAATGAACAGGAATTCAAGGCCCATACTTAAACATAGTAAAAGCAATATACAGAAGACCAGTAGCCAACATCAAACTAAATGGAGAGAAACTTGAAGCAATCCTACTAAAATCAGGAACTAGACAAGGCTACCCACTCTCTCGCTAACTATTCAATATTGTACTGGAAGTCCTAGCCAGAGCAATTAGACAACGAAAGGAGATCAAAGGGATACAAATTGGAAAGGAAGGTTCAAATTATCACTATTTGCAGATGATATAATAGTATACTTAAGGGACCCCAAAAATTCCACCAGAGAGCTCCTAAACCTGATAAACAACTTCAGCAAAGTAGCTGGATACAAAATTAACTCAAGCAAATCAGAGGCCTTCCT
>JADRCC010237908.1:0-10720 GCA_019843855.1 Hylomyscus alleni
GTAGGTAATGCATAACTCTTAAGGTTTTAATATCCAATCAGGTTTATAGAATAATTTACAAGATACCAATACAATACTTTCAGAACCAAATAATAAAGACAATATTTTGACCCAATTAATTTAACATTGTAAAAACCTTAGCCTGGTTATAACCACATGGGGTCTGACTTGTCCTCCTCATCTGACTCCATGATGATAATCCTCTCCTCCTGCTCCTGAGCTTTCTCCTCCTCCAACTCTAGCTCTACCTCTCTATTCCTATCCAATCACAGGCCTGTCCCTGCCCTAATGTGATTGGACAGAGAAAATGTTGCACTCCTAGATGATTCTAGATTCTGTCAGTTTGACAATCACTATTAATCATCACATAGGCCATAAGGAAGGGATGATTCTAAAATGCCCTTTAATTCTGAAGTATATCTATTTCCACATGCTCAGTTTATAAAGATTTATAACTGTTTTACTCATACATGTAATAAATAATTCTGTTCAAAAATTACCTTCCCGGGTAAGTTATATATTCTCTGTAGAGTCTACAATTTCACAAGCAGAGATTGAGAAAAATTTTAATGAGGGGGAAAAAGGAACATGACTTGGTACACTAGATCCCAAGGATCAGTCCAGTGTATCTCGTTCTACACTCAGGCCGAAATGGGATTGCTGAACCAAGCTGCCTCCAAACACTAGCAGTATCTAATCAATGCATAAACCTAAAACATGAGAATAAACAGTTATATGGAAGCTTAAGAAAGGAACCAAGGGGGAAGCTGCAGAGGAAGAAGCTGATTGTAAGAAGGAAGTTTCACTCGTAGAAGTCAAGGAGACTGTGGCTCCCGGTAGTCAGCGTCCCTGTTGATATCTAGAAATCTGAGAAAAATCATACTCGGCCAGAGAAGCTAAAAGGAGAGGCAGGTCATCTTTATTATTCTGAGTGGATGTTGAGATCATTTATGGAGAAGGAATAGCCTGAAGCTTACAGAACACTTCTCAGGGACAAACCCAGGATCTTTAATATGTCACAACACAGAGTGACATTGCAACACAAGATCAATCTCTATAAGAAAGGTGATAAGCATGACATCATTTTAATTAAAGATTTATTCCACTGTGTTTTCTTAATAATTAAAAAAGACAGATGGTCACTCCTCATATTTGACTGCATAGTGTTGTCAGTTATAGGCTAATGCTTAATGCCCAGTTGTTTGGTTTTTAATTCAAAGCCAGGAAAGTTTCTTGAATTAATTTTAGTGAGATAGAATTATCTGATAGTATAGTCTCTAGTGAAGAAATCAAAAAGGATGCCAGCAGATGACTATATAAAAGATAGAGGCGGTCTGACTGGATTGTAGTCTAGTAAGTTTTCCTACTCTCATCCTCTACAATTCAAATTCCAGGGTACTCTAACGTGGGTTATTCTGTTGTGGTCAGGCTTCCTTTTAAATAAAATTTCAGAAGATTCCAAATGTTATCCAGGCTCAACTAGAGCTAACCATATCTAGCTTAATATTACCAATAATTAGCACTTTCTTCACCATTGTATTCTAGGCCAAATGTTTTTCACAAAATAACTTGAGGAGTCTATGTAAGGTAAAATATTGCTCATGAAACATTCACTAATTAGAATAATCATTTCCATGTAGTAAAAGAGTGGATCACATTGCTTCACAAAGCTGATAATTCTGACTGAAATTCCATTTAAAAAGAATTGTATTTTAAGCTGTTTCATTAGGTTATTGTGTTCTGAAATTGGTGCTTGCATTCATTATTGCGCTAAAGACTCACAAGGGCAAGGGCAATAGATGTAGCTTATGCTGATGAACACCTGTCATTTTGCCATGTGAAAATAGCCACATTCATTTTTCATTATGACAAAAATAAAGCCCCTAGACTTTCAGCCAGGAAACTGTGATGGCATCATCCCGAGCAACCTTCAGGTGGACTGTCTGCGGGTCACTGTGCCTGAAGCCTTTATACAGCATGAAGGATAAGCATTCGTACGTTCCAGAGAATTTGATATGATGAACCTTTATGAGCAGTTCTGCTTCAGACCTCTCTGAATTCTTTGTCTGTAATGAAGCTGACAGGTTGAGACCTGTGTGTATGTGTGTGTGTGTGTGTGTGTGTGTGTGTGTGAGTGTGTGTGTGTGTATGTGTGTTGAAGACCTAATCTACATCTAGGGTTATTATTTTTTGTGTGTGCCTAAGGCAGGATTCAACAGACTCTGGACAGTTTCTTCATTATTATTATTATTTTGCACAATTATTAGTGACATTTTTTAATATAACATCAGACAGAGGCTTGGAAAAGTGCAATCCATGTTATAACTAATGGCAGCCCCAAAATTTTAGGAGAGGAGTGTCACATTATTTAGAGGAGAGGCAGAATGTCAGCTGACTGACTTTGGAAGGCTTTCTTCTCACTGCTCTTTCTGATGCAAGGAACACTTGAATCTTGTTAAATAATATCACCCTGAAACAAACTTTTTTAACTACTTAGAAAGATTTATAATAATGTCTCAAAACAGAAAATTTTGTCTCTTGCTTATTATCTCCCTTCAAATTTCTTAGAATACATAAAATTGAAAAGTAGATTTTTACACTCTTTTTGCTTCCTCTTCCCAGGGTTCCCTGAGCTGTGAGGCTCTGAGGGGAAGAATTTAATGGAGATTTCACACTTAGATATGAGTGTTTCAAGCCCCCCTCCCTGCCTGTAATGTCTGGCTGTGGGTCTCTGTATTTGTTTCCATCTGCTACAAGAGGAAGTGTCTTTGATGATGGGTGAATAAGACACTGATCTTTGAACACAGCAGCATATAATTATTAGTAGCCATTTAGTCACTACTTTACTACTTTTATTTTAATGATGAGTTAGGTATTTGGTTTTATCGTAGGTCTCTGGACTATTTAGTTAGTCTCTGGTTCTTGGTCGCTGGAGCAGTATCAGGTTTGGGTTATGTCTTGTAGAGTGGGCCTTAAGTCAACTTAGACTCCGGTTGTTCGCTCCTACAGACTTTGTGCCATCATTGACCTAGCATATTTTGGAGGCAAGACAGCATTAGAGATCAAAGGTTTTGTGGATGTATTGATACATACATTTCTCTTTTGCTAGCTTGCAGAGTACCTTCCTGTACCAAAGACACTAGAAAATAGTAATAAAGGTTCTATATAGAAAAGAGTGTAAAAGTCAGAAGTGATAGAAGAAACTGTGAGAACAAGGCCCTCTATATCAGCATTAGCAAACCTCATATGAATTTGCAGAGGTAGAAGCACTATGCACAGGGCCTACACAGGTCTGCACAATGTCCTCTGTGTATATATTATGACTTTCAGTTTAGTGGTTTTAATGGACTCCAGAGTATATGAATGAGTGGGTCTTTGATATGTATGAGTATGGACCAGGAGGGGGGTTGGGGGGTGGAATCTTTTTATTTCTACTAGTTTGCTTGGTTCAACTTTAATGTGAGGGTTTTCTTATTATATTTTATTTTGTTATTGTTATGCATTATCTCTTAGATGCATATTCTTTTGCCTTTTTTAAAAATTAAATTTAAATATTTTTAATTTATTCACTTTACATCTTGTTCAGCACCCTCCTCCCAGTCACTACCCAAAACCCTTCCCCCATCTGCCCCTCTTTTGAGTGGGTGTGGTCACCCCGGATATCCCCTCCACACCCCCAACCCTGGCATTTCAAGTTTCTGGGAGGCTAGGCACTTCCTCTCCCTCTGAGGCCAGACAAGGCAGCCTAGGTAGAAGAACATATCCTACATACAGATAGCAACTTTTGGGTTATCTCCCATTCCAGTTTGGAATTCACATGAAGACCAAGCTGTACATTTGCTACATATCTGCAGGGAGGCCTAGGTCTAGCCCTTGCATGTTCCTTGGTTGATGTTTCTAACTTTGAGAGCTCCAAGTGTGCAGGTTAGTTGACTCCGTTGGTCTTCCTGTGGGGTTCCTATCCCCTTTGGCACCCACAATCCTTCCTTCTATTCTTTCATAAGTCCCCAAGCTCCATCCAGTGTTTGGCTGTGGGTGTATGTGTCTGTCTGTGTCTGCTGCTGTGTGATGCCTCTCAGAGGACAACTTGCTTCTGTCTGCAAACATGACAGAGTATTATTAATAGTGTTAGGGATTGGTGCTTGCCCATGGAATGGCTTTCAAGTTGGTCAGGTTATTGGTTAACCATTCCCCCAGTCTCTTCTCCATCCCTCATGCCTGTATTTTTTTATAGTTGGGATAAATTTTGGGTTGAAGGTTTGTGGGTAGGTTGGTTTCTCTCTCATTCCTCTGGGGTTTCTTGCTGACTACAGGAGGTGGACTCTTCAGGTTCCATATCCCCAATATAGTGAGTCACAGCTAAGGTCACCTCCATTGATTCTTAGGCACCTCCATTGTCCCAGGTCTCTTTCTTACTGTGGAGATGCTGCCTACCTCCTGACTCCTGTCAGTTGCAGACTTCCATTTGTTTTATGGCCATCTAGCTACCTCTTCTGTCCCTTTCCACGCCTGATCCTGAATCCCCCAGTTCCCTCCCCATCCCTCCTCCTTCCCAGTTCCTTCTCTCCATCTGCCTCTTATGACTATTTTATTCCTCCTTCTATTTAAGAGTCAAGATTCCTCACTTGGGCTTTCCCTTTTGTTGACCTTTATTTGGGTCTGTGGGTATTGCATGGTACCTGTATTTCATGGATAAAATCCTCTTATAAATGAGTACATAGATATGTGTCTTTTAAATCAGAGTTACCTCACTTGGGATGATATTTTTAAGTTCCATCAATTTGTCTGCAAAATTCATGATGTCTTGGTTTTTAATAGTTGAACAATTTTCCATTGTGTAGATGTACCACATTTTCTTTATACATGCTTCTGTTGAGGGACATCTAGGTTGTTTCCAGTTTCTGGCTATTACAAATAAAGCTGCTTTGAACATAGTTGAGCAAATGTCTTTGTGGAATGTTGGAGTGTCATTTAAGTATATTCCAGAAGTGGTATAGCTAGATCTTGAGTTAGAACTATTCCTGGTTTTCCATGAAGCCACCAAATTGATTTCCAAAGTGGTTGTACAAGTTTGCACTCCCACCAGCAATGAAGAGTTGTTCCCCTTGCTCCACATTCTTGACAGCATGTGCTATCTCTCTAGTTTTTGATCTTAGCAATTCTGGTGGGTGTAATATGGAACCTCATAGTTGTTTTGATTTGCATTTCCCTGATGACTAAAGGCTTTGAACATTTCTTTAAGTGCATCTCGGCCATTTGAGATTCCTTTGTTGAGAGTTTTGTTTGGTTCTGTACACCATTTTTAATTAGGTTATTTGGGTTGTTGGTGTCTAACTTCTTGAGTTCTTTGTAAATTTTGGATATTAGTCCTTTGTCAGATGTAGTGTTGGTGAAGATCCTTTCCTAATCTGTAAACTACTGATTTGTCATGTTGACAGTGTCCTTTGCCTTACAGAATTTACAGTTTCATGAGATCCCATTTATCAGTTGTTGATTATGGAGCCTGAACCATTGGTATTCTGTTCCAGAAATTATCTTCTGTACCAATGTATTTAAGGGTATTTCCCATTTTCTTTTCTATGAGATTTAGTATATTAGGTTTTATGTTGAGGTCCTTGATCCACTTGGACTTAAGTTTTGTCTAGGGTAATAAATATGGATCTATTTTCATCTGCATGTAGACATCCAGTTAGTCCAACACCTTTTGTTGAAGATGCTTTCATTTTTCCATTGTATGGTTTTGTCTTCTTTATCAAAAACAAGTGTCCATAGGTGTTTGGATTTATTTCGGGGGCTTTGATTCTATTCCATTGATTAATGTGCCTGTTTCTGTACCAATTCCATGTGGTTTTTATCACTATTGCTCTGTAGTACAGTTTGAGGACAGGGATAGTGATTCCTTCCAAAGTTCAGGATTATTTGGCTACACTGTTTTTGTTTGTTTATTTGTGTGTTTGTTTTTCTGTATGAAGTTGAAAATTGCTCTTTCAAGGTCTATAAAAATTGTGTTGTAATTTTGGTGGAAATTGCATTGAATCTGTAGATTGATTTTGATAAGATGGCCATTTTTACTATGTTAATCCTACCTATCCATTAGCACGGGAGATCATTCTTATCTTCTGATATCTTCTTCATTTCTTTCTTCAGTGACTTGAAGTTCTTGTCATACAGATCTTTCACTTGCTTGATTAGAGTTACACCAAGATATTTTATATTATTCATGGCTATTGTTTCCCTAATTTCTTTCTCAGCTCATTTATCACTTTATAATGGAGGGTACTGATTTCTTTATGTTAATTTTGTATCCAGCCCCTTTGCTGAAGTTGTTTATCAGCTGTAGGAGTTCTCTGGTGGAATTTTTGGAGTCACTTATGTATATTATCATATCATCCCAAATAGTGATCCCTTGACTTTTTCCTTTCCAATTTGTAAATCTTTGATCTCCTTTATTGCTCTGGCTAGAACTTGAAGTGCTATATTGAACATATAGTGAGAGGTTGAGCATCCTTGCTTTGTCCTTGATTTTAGTGGAAATGCTTTTAGTTTCTCTCCATTTAGTTTGATGTTGACTATTGGCTTGCAGTATACTGCTTTGATATTGTTTAGGTATGTGATCTATATCACTGATCTGTTTAATACTGTTAACATGAAAGGGTATTGGATTTTGTCAAAGGATTTTTACTGTCTAATGAGATGGTCATATGATTTTTCTTTGTTTGTTTATATTGTGGATTATTGGTAGATTTTTTTTTTTTGTATACTGAACCATACTTACATCCCTGGAATGAAGCCTACTTGATTGTGATGGATGATGTCTTTGATGTGTTCCTGGATTCCATTTGCAAGTACTTTATTGAGTACGTTTGCATTAATGTCCATAGAGAAATCAGTCAGAAGTTTTCCTTGTTGATTTAGTGAGGTTTAGCTATCAGGGTGACTGTACCCCCATAGAATGAGTTTGACAGTATTCCTTCTGTTTCTATTTTGTGGAATAGTTTGAGTAGTATTAGCTCTTTTTTGAAAGTCTGGTAGAATTCTGCACTAAAATCATCTTGCTCTCAGCTTTTTATGGTTGAGAGACTTTTAATACTGCATCTAATTCTCTAGAGGTTATAGAGCTGTTGATATAGTTTACCTGATCTTGATTTAACTTTGGTAAGTGGAATCTATCTAAAAAATTGTCCATTTCACTAAGATTTTCCAATATTCTGGAGTATAGGATTTTAAAATAAGACCTAATGATTCTTAGAATTTCTTCAGCATCAGTTGTTATGCTTCTCTTTTCCTTACTGATTTTATTTATTTGGATACCACCTCTCTGTCTCTTGTTTAGTTTGGCTAAGGGTTTGTCCATATTGTTGATTTTCTCAAAGATCTAGCTCTTGGTTTCATTAATGTTTTGTATTGTTTTCTTTGTTTCTGATTGATTTCAGCCCTTATTTTGATTGTTTACTACCTTCTGCTTTGGTTTGCTTGCAATTTTTTTCCTAGAGTTTTCAGTTGTAATGTTAAATTGCTGACATAAGAACTTTCTAATTTCTTTATGGAGGCACTTAATGCTATGAACTATCCTCTTAGCACTACTTTCAGTGTGTCCCATAAATTTGGGTATGTTGTGCCTTCATTTTCATTGAATTCTAGAAAGTCTTTAATTACTTTCTTTCTTTCTTCCCTGACCCAGAGATCTTTGAGTAGAGAGTTGTTTAATTTCCATGAGCATGTAGACTTTCTCGTGTTTCTGCTGTTGTTGAAATCCAGCTTTAATCTATGGCAATCTGATAGGTACAAGGCTTTATTTCAATTTTCTTGTATCTTTTGAGGCTTGCTTTGTGACTGACTAATCAATTTTGGAGAGGGATCCATAAGGTGCTGAGAAGAATACATATTCTTTTGTGTCTGGGTGAAATACTCTACAGATGTCTGTTAGGTCTATTTGATTCATAATGTCTGATAGTTTCATTATTTCTCTGTTTAGTTTTTTATCTGAATGACCTCCTTTTGGTGAGAGTGAAGTGTTAAAATCCACTATTTATGTATGGGGTTTGATGTGTGATTTAAGCTTTACCAGTGTTTCTTTTATAAATGTGGGTACCCTTGAATTTTGGGCATAGATGTTCAGACTTGAGATATCATCTTGGTAGATTTTTTTTCTCTGACGAGTATGAAGTATCTTTCCCTGTCTCATATGATTAATTTTGGTTGAAAATCTATTTTATTAGATATTAGAATGACTACTCCAGCTTGCTTCTTAGATCTCTTTGCTTGGAAAAACTTTTTTCTAGTGTCTTACTCTGAGGTAATGTTTATCTTTGTTACTCAAGTATGTTTCTTGTATGCAGCAGAATGATATATCCTGTTTCGGCATCCATTCTGTTAGCCTGTGTCTTTTTATTGGGGACTTGAGACAATTGGTGTTGAGAGATATTAACGACCAATCCTGTTATTTTGATGTTGGTAGTGGTTCTGGTGTGTGTGTTTTCCTTGTTTTTGCTGGTTATGGAATATTTATTTCCTTTGTTTTCTTTGATATAGTTATCTTTCCTGGGTTGGAGTTTTTCTTCTAGTATTTTCTGTAGGGCTGGACTTGTGGATAGATATTGTTTGAATTTGGCTTTGTCTTGAAACACCTTATTTTCTCCATATATGGTAATTGAGCATTTTGCTGGGTAAAGTAGTCTAGGTTGACACCTACATTTTTTAAGAGGTTGCAAAATATCCATCTAGGTCCTTCTAGCTTTTAGAGTCTATGTTAAGAATTCATGCATATTCTTGGTTGTGTTCCTAGCCTTTAACAGTTGAGCCATCTCTCATCAGTGGGAGGAGGGGCCCTTGGTCCTGAGAAGGCTCGATGCCCCAGTGTAGGGGAATGCCAGGACAGGGAAGCAGGTGTGGGTAGGTTGGTAATCGGGGGTGGGGGGGGGGAGAATGGGATAGAAGATTTTTGGAGGGGAATCCAGGAAAGGAGTTAACATTTGAAAGTAAATAAAGAATATATCTAATAAAAAAGAAGTCATGTGTAATTCTGATAAGTCTTTAGGTTATAAAGGTTTTCTTCTATGATTTTGTTGAGAATATTCTGGGCCTTGGAGCTGGAACTCTTCACCTTCTTCTATTCTTATTATTCTCAGGTTAGGCCTTTATAGTATCCCAGGTTTCCTGGAAATTTTATGTCAGGATTTTTTTAAATTTAACATTTTCTTTGACTGGCATATCAATTTCTTCTATTATAACTTCTATGTCTGAGATTTTTCTCTTCCATTTGTTGGTGAGTTTTGTATCTGTTGTTCCTGTTCGATTCCCTAGGTTTTCTATCTCCAGGATTCCCTCAGTTTGTGATTTCTTTATTGCTTAATATTTCCACTTTCAGGTCTTACACAGTTTTGTTTATTTCCTTCACCATAATTGTATTTCCATGTATGTATTTAATGGATTGATTTATTTCCTAATCTGTTTGATTGTATTTTCTTGTATTTCTTTAAGGAATTTATTCATTTCCTCTTTAAAGGGCTCTACCATCTTTATAAGATTGGATTTGTTAATTTCCTCTTTAAAGGCCTCTATCCTCTTTATAAGATTGGATTTAAGGTCATTTTCTTGTGTTTTGGTTCTGTTAGCATATCCAGGGATTGCTGTAGTGAAGTAGCTGTGCTTTGGAGGTGTCATATTGCCCTAGCTTTTGTTGATTGAGTTCTTTCAAGGACTTTTAGCCATCTGGATGATACTGGTCCTTGGATGTTCCTCTTATAGCAGATGTTGAGAGAGGAGTTACCTTTGATGGCCCATGTGTGGCAGGACTCTTTTGAGTATCTTTGGACTGTACCATCTGAATCTGTAAATCTGTATGGTTTTGGGATCTGCAGGTCTGTATGGTTCAGGAACTGCAGGTCTGATCAAGGAGGGTAGAGAGGTGGCTGGAGAATGGAGGTCTACTTAGGCTAGCAGGCTGCTCAGGGCAGCCTACTGTGCCCTAGAGGACTCAGCAAGCAAAGAAGATGGGTGGAAGAAGTGAAGATAACATATATGGTTTAGGAACCAGAGATCTGATAAAGGTGGGCACAGAGATAAGGGGAGATGGGGAGTCCATCAGTGATAGCAGGCTGTGTAGCCACAGCTTGGCATGCCCCAGAGGACTCAGCAAGCAGGGAATAGGGATAGTGCAAGGGAAGCTAATCTGCATGGTTCAGGTTCAGCAGGTCTGATGAAGGTGGGAGGAGAAGTATTGTGAGAATAGAGGTATCTCTGGAATATCAGCCTGCTCAGGGCAGCTTGGCTTGCTTCAGAGGACTCAGTATAACTTGTATTTCTTAATTATCCTAAACAGTTTATAGTGGTAGCTTTCAAAAGGACTGGAAATTCCCATTGCATTTTTAAATGAGTTGCATAGAGTTACAAGAGTTGAAACATATATAATAGTATGTTGTAGCAAAATATAATCCTAAATCCAAGTCTGTTAATATTCAAAGTCCATACCATACGTATTAAATTGGTTTGTTAATGAGACTTTCTAAAAGTAGATTCAATAATCTACCATTTTGTGCTATTATCTATTATCTATTATGAGATGGTCATATGATTTTTCTTTGTTTGTTTATATTGTGGATTATTGGTAGATTTTTTTTTTTTTGTATACTGAACCATACTTACATCCCTGGAATGAAGCCTAAAAGTAGATTCAATAATCTACCATTTTGTGCTATTATTCCTATATTTCCATTTTTTT
>JADRCC010237911.1:0-13350 GCA_019843855.1 Hylomyscus alleni
GGCCATAGGTTTGTGGGTTCATTTCTGAGTCTTCAATTCTATTCCATTGATCTACCTGCCTGTCACCGTACCAATTCCATACAGATTTTTATCACAGTTGCTTTGTAGTACGGCTTAAAGTCTGGATGGTGATTCCACCAGAGGTTCCTTTATTGTTGAGAATAGTTTTGCCTATCCTGGGTTTTTTGTTATTCCAGATGAATTTGCAAATTGCCCTTTTAAGTCTGTGAAGAATTGATTTAGAATTTTGTTGGGGATTGCATTGAATCTATAGATTGCTTTCAGTAAGATGGCCATTTTTACTATATTAATCCTGCCAATCCACGAGCATGGGAGATCTTTCCAACTTCTGAGATCTTCTTCAATTTCCTTCTTCAGAGACTTGAAGTTTTTGTCAAACAGATCTTTTACTTGCTTAGTTAGAGTCACACTAAGGTATTTTATATTATTAGACTATTGTGAAGGGTGTTGTTTCCCTAATTTCATTCTCAGCCTGTTTATCCTTTGTGTAGAGGAAGGCCACTGACTTGCTTGAATTAATTTTATATCCAGCTACTTTGCTGAAGTTGTTTATCAGGTTTAGGAGCTCTCTGGTGGAACTTTTGGGGTCACTTAAGTATACTATCATATCATCAGCAAATAGTGATAATTTGTCTTCTTCCTTTCCAATTTATATCCCTTTGATCTCCTTTTGTTATCTAATTGCTCTGGCTAGGACTTCAAGTATAATAGAATAGATAGGGAGAGAGTGGGCAGCCTTGTCTAGTCCCTGATTTTAGTGGGATTGCTTCAAGTTTCTCTCCATTTGGTTTGACGTTGGCTACTAGTTTGTTGTATATTGCTTTTACTATGTTTGGGCAAGGGCCTTGAATTCCTGATCTTTTCAAGACTTTTATCATGAAGGGATGTTGGATTTTGTCAAATGCTTTCTCAGCATCTAATGAGATGCTAAAAAGTTTATTTACATAGTGAATTACCGTAATGGATTTCCAAATATTGTACCATCCTTGCATACCTAGGATGAAGCCTAATTGATCATGATGGATGATCATTTTGATGTGTTCTTGGATTCAGGTAGCAAGAATTTTATTGGGTATTTTTGCATTGATATTCATAAGGGAAATTGGTCTGAAGTTTTCTGTCTTTGTTAGATCTTTGTGTAGTTTAGGTTTAAGAGTAATTGTGACTTTGTAGAACAAATTGGGTAGAGTACCTTCCGTTTCTATTTTGTGGAATAGTTTGAGGAGTATTGGTATTAGGTCTTCTTTGAAGGTCTGATAAAAATCTGCACTAAACCCATCTGGTCCTGGGCTTGTTTTGGTTGGGAGACTATTAATGACTGTTTCTATTTCATGAGCAGATATGGTGCTGTTTAGGTCATTGATCTGATCTTGATTTAACTTTGGTACCTGGTATCTGTCTAGAAAATTGTCCATTTCATCCAGGTTTTCCAGTTTTGTTGAGCATAGGCCTTTGTAGTAGGATCTCATGGTTTTTTGGATTTCCTCAGTTTCTATTGTTATGTCTCCCATTTCATTTCTGATCTTGTTGATTAGGATAATGCCTCTCTGCCCTCTAGATAGTCGGGCTAAGGTTTTTTCTACTTTGTTGATTTTCTCAAAGAACCAGCTCCTGGTTTGGTTGATTCTTTGTATAGATATTTTTATTTCTATTTGGTTGATTTCAGCCCTGAGTTTTATTATTTCCTGCCTTGACTCCTCTTGGGTGAATTTGCTTCTTTTTCTTCTAGAGCTTTCAGATGTGCTATCAAATTGCTGGTATATGCTCTCTCTAGTTTCTTTTTGTAGGCACTTAAAGCTATGAGCTTTCCTCTTAGGAGTACTTTTATTGTGTCAAATAAGTTTTGGTATGTTGTGGCTTCATTTTCATTAAACTCTAGAAAGTCCTTAATTTTTTTCTTTATTTCTCCCTTTATCAAGTTATCATTGAGTAGAGTGTTGTTGAGCTTCCAAGTGTGTGGGCTTTCTATTGTTTATGTTGTTATTGAGGAGCAGCCTTAGACCATGGTGATCTGATATGATGCAAGGAATTATTTCAATCTTCTTCTATCTATTGAGGTCTGATCTGTGACCAATTATATGGTCAATTTTGGAGATGTTACCATGAGGTGCTAAGAAGGTATATCCTTTTGTTTTAGGATAAAGAGTTCTATAGATATCTGTTAAATCCATCTGTTTCATAACTTCTGTTAGTCTCACTGTGTCTTTGTTTAGTGTCTTTTTCCATGATCTGTCCATTGCAGAGAGTGGGGTGTTGAAGTCTCCCACTATTATTGTGTGCAGTGCAATGTGTGTTTGAGCTTTAGTAAAATTTCTTTTATGAATGTAGATGCCCTTGCACTTGGTGTATAGAGGTTCAGAATTGAAAGTTCCTCTTGGTATATTATACCTTTGATGAATATGAAGTGTCCTCCTTATCTTTTTTGATTACTTTAGGATAAAAGTCAATTTTATTCGATATTAGAATGGTTATTCCAGCTTTTTTCTTGGGACTATTGGCTTGGAGAATTGTTTTCCATCCTTTTTATTCTGAATTAGTGTCTGTCTTTCTCACTCAGGAAGGTTCCTTGTATGCAACAAAATGTTGGTTCCTGTTTACATATCCAGTCTGATAGTCTATGTCTTTTTGGGGGGCGGGTTGAGTCCATCGATTATTAAATATATTACGGAAAGGTAATTGCTGTTTCCTGTTATTTTTGTTGTTAGAGTTGGAATTCTGTTCATGTGGCTATCTTCTTTTAATTTTGTTGGAAAATTACTTTTTTGCTTTTTCTAGAATGTAGTTTCCCTCCTTGTGTTGAAGTTTTCCATTTATTACACATTGAAGAACTGGATTTGTGGAAACATAATGTGTAAATTTGGTTTTGTCATGGAATACTTTGGTTTCTCCATCTATGGTAATTGAGAGTTTTGCTGGATATAGTAGCCTGGGCTAGCATTTGTGTTCTCTTAAGGTCTGTATGACATCAATCCAGGATCTTCTGGCTTTCCTAGTCTCTGACGAGAAGTCTGGTGTAATTCTGATAGGCCTGCCTTTATATGTTACTTGATCTTTTTCCCTCACTGGTTTTAACATTCTTTGTTTTGAACATTTGGTGTTTTGACTATTATGTGGGAGGAGGAATTTCTTTTCTGGAGTTCTATTTGGAGTTCTATAGACTTCTTGTACATTCACGGGCAACTCTTTCTTTAGGTTAGGGAAGTTTTCCTCTATAATTTTGTGGAAGATATTTACTGGCCTTTAAGTTAGAGGTCTTCACTCTCTTCTATACATATTATCCTTAGGTATGGTCTTCTCATTGTGTCCTGAATTTCCTGGCTGTTTTGGGTTAGGAGCTTTTTACATTTTGTGTTTTCTTTGAATGTTGTTTCAATGTTTTCTATGGTATCTTCTGCACCTGAGATTTCTCTTCTATCTCTTATATTCTGTTGGTGATGCTTGCATCTATGGTTCCTACCTTCATTCCTAAGATTTCCATCTCCAGTGTTGTCACTCTTTCTGATTTCTTAACCATTTCTACTTCCAATTTTAGATCCTGGATGGTTTTGTTCAGTTCCTTCACCTATTTGATTGTGTTTTCCTGCAATTCTTTAAGTGATTTTTGTATTTCCTCTTTAATGGCTTCTACTTGTTTTCTTATGTTCTCCTGTAATTCTTTAAGGGATTCTTGTTTCCTCCTTAAGGGCTTGAACCTGTTTACTTGTGTTCTCCTGTATTTCTTTAAGGGAGTTATTCATGCTCTTCTTAAATTCCTCTATCACTATTGTGAGATATGATTTTTAGATCCAAATCTTGCTTTTCTGGTGTTTTTGGATATCCAGGACTTGCTGTGGTGGGAGTACTAGGTTCTGATGAAGCCAAGTAGTCTTGGTTTCTGTTGGTAAGTTACTTGCATATGCCTTTTGCCATCTGTTGATCTCTGGTGTTAGATGTTCTTGCTATCTCTGGCTGGAGCTTGGTCCTCCTGTGGGTCTGTAAATCTGTCACAGCACTTCTGGGAGATCAACTCTCCTCAGGTAAGACCTGTGTGCCATTGTCCCTCCTGAGTCCTTGGGTCAGAACAAACCCTGGAGACAGGCTCTCCACTTGCAGGGATCGGGCAGAGAGTGCTGTGGATCTGCAGTACCTCCTCCTAGATGAAGGGGAAGTAGAAAGGATCCTGTGCTGGCTGCCCTGCCACTTCTGAGGCCTGTCCATTACTTATTATTTTACACTTGTCTTCCAGAATAGTAAAAGCAAATAATTTAAAAGTATATTGAATTAGAAAGGTTTGTTTTTATGACTGATTAAGAAGTATGGAATATATAAATATCTCTGAGAAGAGTAGAGATATAGTAAACATTTAGATTTTTCTGTGTTTAGAAATATTTATTAAAGTCTTAGTATTATTATTTTGGCTCCAGCCACATATGTAGCAGAGGATTACCTTGTTGGGCATCAATGGGAGGAGAGAGAGACCTTTGGTTCTGTGAAGGCTCAATGTCCCACTGTAGGGGAATGCCAGGACAGGGAAGAGGGAGTGGGTAAGTTGGTGAGCAGGGGGAGGGGGAAGAAGTTAGGGGATTTTCAGAGAAGAAACCAGGAAAGGGGATAACATTTGAAATGTAAATAAAGAAAAGATTTAATAAAACAAAACAAAACAAAACAAAATGACACAGGAGAAAAACTACAAAAATTAATGAATAAAACAAAAATCCCTCGTACAACTCCCAAATATATGCCACACCATTTATGTCATATCTTTGTGTTAAGTGGTTGGTCTGGGTGTAAACAGAGATAAATAAAATCTAAAAGCCCTTGTTGTGATTTGGCAGAAGTAAAAAATGCTGAGCATTGCTTTTAATTTCAGGAAAAGCTACCATAGAATACTTTCATCAGAATATAGAAATGTATTGTGCTGTGGATGGTTTTATATGTCAAACTGACACAGTTCCTTTATCAAAATCGAGGAAATACCTCCATGACATGAAAATATAAGGCATTTTTCTCCTTTAATGATCAATGGGGAAGGTCCCAGTTCACAGTGGGTGGTGCCACCTCAGGGCTTGTATTCTAAGCTCTATAAGAAATCAAGCTATGGGAAGCAAGTCAGTAAGCAGCACCCCTCCATGTCCTCTACATCAGTTCCTTCCTCCAGAATCCTGTGCTGTTTCAGTTCTTGTCCTGAGTTTCTTTGGTGATAAAGAGTATTGTGGAAGTGTGAGCTAAATAAACCCTTCCCATCCATATTGTCTTTTGGTCATGGTGATTTTGTCACAGCCATAAAAACCCTAACTAAGACAGAATGTGAATAAGAAAATAAAAAAAAAACAATTCATTTGTAATCGTTTATTTAGAATGGACTGTGAGTTTAAAGACATCGAACGCTTTAGATACAAGAATTCACTTCAGCATAAGCTAGTGATACTGACCAAGTACACAGAGTTTTGTAATTTATTACAATGTTAAATGTTAGATCATTTTCAAACAATTACATGACAGTCACCAGATAAGTGACAAATATCAATTGTTCCATAATTTTTTATCAGATAGTCAAAATTTTTACAAATAAAAATTATAGTAGCTTAATTATAAGAAACAAGATTTAAAATGATAAATATTTAGAATTAATCCAAAAAGAAATAATTCCATGATAATGGTGTCAGTACTAAAATTATATCATTAAAGTAGACTGAAGAAAGAATATTAAATCTTAAAGCAGAAACACTGGGACCTGGAGAAGAATGTGCTTCATTTAAATGACATTTGAGAAACATTAACTGGTAAGACTTGATAATGAGCTGAATATTTAAAACCAGGAAAAATAATTGTATTACATTTACCATTGTATTCAGGTCTTCTGAGAATAAATATGCAATTAACTAAACTCATGAAAGTTGTAGAAAGAAGGTGATTTATCCTCATGCTAGCCAGCTAGGTTACATATTCAGATATGAAGTTAATGAACTGAGCTGCCTATGGGATATTCAATTGAAAAATTCTTGGAATATTTTACTCTATATTACTGACACAAGACAGAAAAATCACATGCTTAAAAAGTCCTTATAGTCTATATTTTACATTATAAATTGAAATCATGAAATAAAATTGAAATTGAATAATTATATTTATTGTTTAACTATGATATTAATTCCATTAGGCATAGTGCTCATCTTCATTATTGCTCATTATAGATTTATACCTAAATATAAATTCAAAATATGGTCTGTGGCTTCAAGAGAATAGTGTCTATTGTTTCTACACAAACGTAAATTGATTCTAGACTTATTCCATAGTTTATATCATTTAATGATTTCAGGTGTCTTCAAAAATTCTAAAGAACACATAAGTATTCTATCAAGGGAAAATTAATTTTTATTGTGAATATTTTCAAAAAATTATTTTGGAAAATAGCAATAACCCCAATATGAAGTAGTGGGACATACAACATGTTTGACAGTTATCAATAACTCACTAGTTGGCTTATGAATTAATTCATTTTATTATTATTATTATTATTATTATTATTATTATTATTATTTTAAGCAACAACAACAGCATCTCTATTTCCAAAAATGGGCCTAGAAACATTGAATGACTTGATCAGGTATGTGACTCAGGGGCACACATTTGAGTTCTATACTGAATTACTCCTAACTTTATAGCTCCCTGAAGCCCCAGCCCCCTTTTCATTAATTAATTTATTTATTCACTCTATAACCCAATCGCAGGCCGCTTCTCCTCCAGGTACTAGCTCACAGAGCTGCTTCCCACATGCTCCCTCCCCTTCTCCTCTGAGAAGGAGTCCCACCCCAGAGTAACACCTTACCTTGTCACATCAAGGCACTGCAGAACTAGGTGCATCCTCCTTCACTGAGACCAAATTTGGCAGCTCAATTAGGGGAACTGGATCCACAGGCAGGCTAAGATTTATGGACAGCATTTGTCCCAGTTGCTGGGAGACTGGAATGAAGACAGAGCTGCACATCTGTTGCATTTGTGTGGGAAAGGAAGAGTTAAGTCCAGCCCATCTATGCTCTTTGGTTTGGTTAAGTCTTCCAGAGATCCCAAGAGTACAGGTGAAATGACTCTGTTAGTCTTCCTATGGAGATCTTATCCCTGCAATTCTTCCTCCAACTCTTCCATAAGACTCTCAGAATTATGTCCAATGTTTGGCTGTGCATCTGTGCATCTCTTTCAGTCAGCTGCTGGAAAGAGCCTCTCAGAAGATGGTCATGCTAGGCTCCTGTCTGTAAGCATAACAGACTATTATTAATAGTGTCAGGGATTGGTTCTTGCCCATAAGATGATTCTCCAGTGGGCAAGTCATTGGATGGTCAATACCTCTGCCTCTACTCCATCTTCATCCTTGCATTTCTTGTAGGCAGAACAAATTTTGGGTCAAAACTTTTGTTCATAGTTTGGTATCCTTATCTCCCACTGGGGTTTGTGCCTGGCTACAGGAGGGGGGCATTTCAAGTCCTGTAACACCATTACTAAGGTTCTCAGCTAGGGTCAATCCCATAGACTCCCAGTAGCCTAACCCATCCAAGGTTAAAAATAATAGAGATGTGACCCCCATTCCATCTGCTACTTTTCACTCAATCTTCTGGCCTCTCTTCTGATGATCCTGAACATCACCCTGTTCCCTTTTAATCTTCTCTGCCACTTGGTTCTATCTTCCCATCTGCCTCCTATAACAATTTTATTTTCCCTTCTGAGTGAGATTCAAGCATCCTTGTTTCAGCCTTCCTTGATATTTAGCTTCTTTGTGTCTGGGTATTGTATATGGCTATCCAGTACTTTATGCCTAATATCCACCTATAAGTGAGTATACACCATGTTCTTCCTTTTGGTTATGTTTTACATTTTAAATGCCTCTTTGGCTTCCCAAGTTCATTTTAAATGATATTTTTCTCCATACCTTTCTGTATCTTCTGTAATTTCTTTATATTGATAAAAGCCAAGTAAAATGTTCTTTGAATGTTGCTGTGTGTTGCTGCCTTTCCACATCTGAACCACACATTTACTGTTTTTGCTTTTATTGCTGTTGTTTGTTTCTTCATATGCTATGGGAAGTAGAAGTTTGATCAAAAATGGTAGATTTGGTTGACACTTCTCTAGAGTATCATGAAGTGAAAATCCCACCCGCGCTTCTTCTTCTCTGGAAAACACCAAATGGCGGATGACACCGGTGCAGCGGGAGGGCCCGGAGGACCCGGGGGCCCAGGATTAGGAGGCCGCGGCGGCTTCCGCGGAGGATTAGGCAGCGGCCTTAGGGGCCGCGGTCACGGTCGAGGCCGTGGCCGTGGCCGTGGCCGAGGCCGCGGGGCTCGCGGAGGCAAAACTGAAGACAAAGAGTGGATCCCCGTCACCAAGCTGGGCCGCCTGGTTAAGGACATGAAGATCAAGTCTTTGGAGGAGATCTACCTGTTTTCCTTTCCCATTAAGGAGTCTGAGATCATTGACTTTTTCTTGGGTGCATCCCTAAAGGACGAGGTTCGGAAAATCATGCCAGTGCAGAAGCAGACTCGGGCTGGCCAGTGGACCAGGTTCAAGGCATTCGTCGCTATTGGGGACTACAATGGTCACGTTGGTCTTGGTGTTAAGTACTCCAAGGAGGTTGCCACTGCCATTCGAGGGGCCATCATCTTGGCCAAGCTTTCCATCGTCCCTGTGCGGAGAGGCTACTGGGGGAACAAGATTGGCAAGCCCCACACTGTTCCATGCAAGGTGACAGGCCGCTGTGGGTCTGTGCTGGTGCGTCTCATCCCTGCCCCCAGAGGCACTGGCATTGTCTCTGCTCCTGTGCCCAAGAAGCTCCTGATGATGGCCGGTATAGATGACTGCTACACTTCAGCCAGAGGCTGCACTGCCACCCTGGGCAACTTTGCCAAGGCCACCTTTGATGCCATCTCCAAGACCTACAGCTACCTGACCCCCGACCTCTGGAAAGAGACTGTGTTCACCAAGTCTCCTTACCAGGAATTCACCGATCATCTTGTGAAAACCCACACCAGAGTCTCTGTTCAGAGGACCCAGGCTCCAGCTGTGGCTACCACATAAGGGTTTTTATATGACAGAAATAAATGAATTAAGTCTATTAAAAAAAAAAAAAAGAAAAGAAAATCCCACCCGCATGTGATGACACTTCCTTTCTTCTTTTACCTTACTCAGGATGGTATTTATTCATTCCATCCATTAGCCTGCAAATTTTATGATATTTTTGTTTTTAATAGCTGTGTAATATTGCTTTGTGTAAATGAACCACATTTTCTTTATCCATTCTTTGACTGAGGGCCTTGTAAGTTTCTGGTTATAATGAATAAAGCGGTTAGGAACATAGTGGAGACTATGTCCTTGTTGTATGGTAAAGCATCTTTTGTGTATATGCCTAGAGGTAGTATAGCTATGTCTTTTTTTAATCTTTAATTTTTATTGATTATTATATTTATTTACATATCAAATTTCATCCCCTTCCAGGTGTTCCCTCTGAAAACCCCCTATCCCACCCACCTCCTCCGTGCTTCTATGAGGGTGCTCCCCTCACCCACTCACCTATTCCTACCTCACTGCCCCATCATTCCTCTACTCTGGGGCATTAAGCCTTCACAGGACCAAGGGCCACCCCTCCCATTGATGCCAAATTAGGCCATCCTCTGCTACTTATGCAGTTGGAGCCATAGGTTCCTCAATGTGTATTCTTTGGTTGGTGGTTTAGACCCTGGAAGCTCTGGGGGAGGTGTCTAATTGGTTGCTATTGTTGTTCTTCCTATGGGGTTGTAAAGCCCTTCAGCTCCTTCAGTCCTTCCCCTCACTCTTCCATTGGGGTACCTGTGCTCTGTCCAATGCTTGGCTGCAAGCATGCACATCTGTATCAGTAAAGCTCTGGCAGAGCCTCTCAGGAGACACCCATAATGGACTCCTCTCAGCAAGCATTCTTGACATCGGCAATAGTGACTGGGTTTGGTAACTGTATATGGGATGAATCTCCAGGTGGGACAGTCTCTAGATGACCTTTCCTTCAGTCGCTGCTCCACTCCTTGTCCCTGTATTTCCTTCAGATAGGAACAATTCTGGGTTAAAATTTTGAGAAGGCTATTATAAATAAGGCTGCTATGAACATGGTGGAGCATGTGTCCTTATTACTGGAAACAACCCAGATGTCCTTCAACAGAGGAATGGATACAGAAATTATGGTACATCTACACAATAGAGTACTACTCAGCTATTAAAAACAATGAATTTATGAAATTGTTAGGGAAATGGATGGATCTGGAGAATATAATCCTGAGTGAGGTAACCCAATCACAAAAGAACACACATGGTATGCACTCTCTGATAAGTGGTTATTAGCCCAGAAGTTTGGAATACGTAAAGTACACCCACAAACTTCAAGAAACTCAAGAAAAAGGAAGATATTTCATTCCTTCTTGAAAGGGGGAACAGAATACCCATGGAAGGAGTTGCAGAGACTAACTATGGAGCAGAGACTGAAGGAAGGGCACTCCAGCCTGATATAGCTGTCTCCTGAGAGACTCTGACAGTACCTGACTAATACAGAGGTAGAGGCTCACAGCCATCCATTGAACTGAGTACAGGATCCCCAATGAAGGAGTTAGAGAGGGAACCAATGGAGTTAAAGGGATCGCAGCCTCTTGGGATGAACAACAATATGGACTGACCAATACCCTCAGAGCTCCCAGGGACTCAACCACCAACCAAGGACTATACATGGTGGGACTGATTGTTCTGGCAGCATGTGTATAGTAGAGGATTGCAAAGTCAGTCATCAAGGGGAGGAGAGGCCCTTGGCCATATGAAGGTTCTATGCCCCAGTGTAGGAGAATGACAGGGCTGATAAGTGGGAGAAGGTGGGGTGGCGGGCATGGGGAGGGGGGAGGCAACAGGGGTTTGTTCTTGTTGTTTTTGATTGTTCATTAAATATTATTTAAAAAAAATTGAGAAGGGAGGATAGCTACGTACCTCAACCGAGATATGTGCCTAACCTTTGGATGTGGTCTCTACAGGTTCTCTCTCCCCTTTGTTGGGTATTTCAGCTAATGTCATCCCAATTGGATCCTGGGAGCCTCTTATTTTCCTGGCATCTGGACAATGTACCTAGCTGAGTTAAGACTATTTCCAATTTTCTGAGAAACAATCAGATTGATTTCTAGAGGGGTTGGACAAGTCTTCACTCCCACCAGCAAGGAAGGAGTATTCTCCTTGCTCCACATGCTCAACAGCTTGTGCTGTCCCTTGAATTTTTGATCTTAGCAATCCTGATGGGTGTAAGGTGGAATCGCAGAGCAGTTTTAATTTGCACTTCCCTGATGACTATAAATGTTGAACATTTTTTTAAGTGATTTCAGTCATTAGATTTTCTTCTATTGAGAATTCTATCATTATACCCATTTATTGGTTGGATTATTTGGTTTGTTGGTATCTAACTTCTTGTGATTTTTATATATTTTGGATATTATCCCTCTGTTAGATGTAGGATTGGTGAAGATCTTTTTTTCTATTCTAAAGAATACTCTTAGCCATTCTGACTGTTTTCAGATGGAATCTCAGGGTTGTTGGACATCAATGGGAGGAGAGGACCTTGGCCTTGTAAAGGCTTGATGCCCCAGTGTAGGGGAATGCCAGGGCAGGAAAACAGGAGTGGGTGGATTGGTGAGCATGGTGAGGGGGGATGGGATAGGGGGTTTTTGAGGAGGTGAATGGGGAAAAGGGATAACATTTGAAATGTAAATAAAGAAAATATCTAATAATTATTTTATATAAAAAAGAGAATGCTATTTTGTTTTATTTACAGGGCCTTTGATTTAAAGAATTTTTTCAGTTTCATGAGGTCCTATTTATCAGTTGTTGTTCTTAGAACCTGAGACATTGATGTTCTGTTAAGATAGTTGTCTCCTGTGCCACTACTCTTCTATTAGATTTAGTGTGAAGAGCTTTATACTGAAGTCGTTGATCCAGTTGAAATTCAGATTACAGACTTATTTTAATTCTCGTATGTGTAGAAATCCAATTAGACCAGCACCCTTTGCTGAAGATACTTTCTTTTTTTCTATTGTATGGCTTTGACTTCTCTGTCAAAAGGCAAGTGTCCATAGGTGTGTTGGTTTATTTCTGGATCCATAATTATATTCCATTGATTGATGTTTTTTTGTTTCAGTAAAGATATCATGTAGCTTTCATTACTGTAGCTCTGTAATACAACTTGAGGTCAGGGAAGGTGATACCTCTTAAAGTTCTTTTATTGCAGAGGATTGTTTTATCTCTCCTAATTTGTTTGTTTGTTTGTTTGTTTGTTTTTGCAAATGAAGTTGAAAATTGTTCTTTCACGACCTTTAAAGAATTATGTGGGAAACTCAAAGGTGTTGTCATACAGTTCTTTCACTTATTTGGTTAGAGTTACAACAAGATATTTTATATTATTTGAGGCGATTGTGAAGAGTCTTGTTTTCTTCATTTCTTTCTCAGCCCACTTATCATTTGTATAAGGAAAGGGACTGATTTGTTTTTCTTATGTTTATAGTTAATTTTGTATCCAGCCACTTTGTTGAAGATGTTTATTCACATTAGGAGTTCTTTGATAAAATTTTTGGGGTCACTTACCAATGCTATCCTATCACCTGCAAATAACAATAATACGACTTCACTTTTTTCAGTTTGTATCTCCTTGATCTCCTTGAGTTGTCTTACTGCTCTAGCTAGAACTTCAGTTATTATATTGCAGAGCTATGGAGTGTTGCACAGCCTAGCCTTGCCCTTATTCCTGAGTTTAGTGGAATTGCTTTAAGTTTTTCCCCATTTAATTTGATGTTGACTATTGACTTGATGTATGTTGCCTTTACTGTGCCCATGTATGTTCCTTGTATCCCTAATCTTTCCAAAAATTTTAAAATGGAATGTTGGTTATTTTTAAAGGCTTTTTTTTCCAGCATCTAATGAGATGATCATGTTGTTTCTTTGCTCACTTTGTTTATATGGTGGAATATGTTGATGGATACATTGAACCACCCATGCATCTCTGGGTTGAAGCCTACTTGATCCTGTTGGATGATGTTTTTGGTGTGATCTTGGATTCAGTTTGTGCATACTTTCAGGATTTTTTTGTATCAAGTATTAATAAGAGAGATCTGTCTGAAATTCTATTTCTTCTAAGTCTGTTTGGTTTAATTATCAGATTGACTACAGACTCATAGAATGAGTTTATCAATGTTCCTTCTGTTTATTTATGGTATAGTTTGAGGACTATTGATATTAGCTCTTTTTTGACAGTCTGGTGAAATTCTACACTAAAACCCTCTGGCCAAGGTTTTCTTTCTGTTTTTTTTTTTT
>JADRCC010237934.1:0-11108 GCA_019843855.1 Hylomyscus alleni
TATGTAAAGACTGTGGGACTTTAGATCTTGGGGATGAATAAGAAAGTAAGGGTTGAGGCTTAATAATGATGTGTTTGTGTGTCAAGTTGACAAGGGGTCAATTGTACTGGCTGGTTTTGTGTGTCAACTTGACACAGGCTGGAATTATCACAGAAGGGAGTTTCAATTGGGGAAGTGCCTCCATGAGATCCAGCTGTGGGGCATTTTCTCAATTAGTGATCAAGGGGGTAGGGTCCCTTGTGGGTGGTGCCATCCCTGGGCTAGAAGTCTTGGGTTCTATAAGAGAGCAGGCTGAGCAAGCCAGGAGAGGCAAGCCAGTAAAGAACATCTCTCCATGGCCTCTGCATCAGCTCCTGCTTCCTGACCTGCTTGAGTTCCAGTCCTGACTTCCTTTGGTGATCAACAGCCATGTGGAAGTGTAAGGTGAATAAACCCTTTCCTCCCCAACTTGCTTCTTGGTCATGATGTTTGTGCAGAAATAGAAACCCTGACTAAGACAATAGTTTTGTTCACATACTTTGAGCCTATTTCTAAAGACTTACATTTTGCTATTGAACGTATAAAGTTTTATTTAATTGGTGATAAACACTGGTCATCACTATACATGTGAATATTACTAGGTTTTGTTAATTTTCTGTCCTTGCTGTATTTGCTTCGGTTCTTGAGTTTGTTTTGTCATGGATTCACATGAATTAGAAAAGTATGTGCATATGACATTTTACAATATAGATGCACTTCTTTTATCAGTTTGTATGGTGTTTACAGGGTTGTCTTATCTAGCTGCACTGCTCATGCTCTGGAACAAACTGAGACAATAATAAAGGAGGTCTCTTGTCTTGATCCTGCTCTTGCCTTTGTGCAGCTCCGATCCCTCTCTTACCAAGAATATGGCTTTTCCTCCTTTATTTTTTATTTTAGTCTGAATCACTGTTTTTGTTTTTGTTTTTAAAATTTTTATCTCTTTAAAACATGGTAGGTCTTAATTTTTGAATCTCTGTATTTCTTAAGGAAACTCAACTTACGTATAGTGATTGATATATGTTTTTTCAGTGAGTATTCAGCGTTAAGGATACCATGTAAATTTGTGAATTATAGAACATGAATGTCTGTTGTCTACTCTCAATGTTTTAGAGTAATTTTCAAGTATATGAATAGGTAAATATATCTTTATTCTTTCCACTAAAACCAATATCCCATTTCAGCTTTTTTCTGTTTTTTTTCCCACACTTTGATAAATTAAAGGATTATATTTATGATAGTTTGCTTTTCTCAGAGTATAGAATTTTGTAAATAAATAAATTTATACTTCTGGAACTGTGGAGACATTTGGGTGGGTAAAGTACCTATAGTAGATTCATTAGGATCTGAGTTTAGATCTCCAGAATTGGCATAACAATCCAGGCATAGTGGTGTGTACCTGTAACTCCAGCACTGGGAGAATATGTGTGGTGGTTTGAATAAAAAATGGCCAACAAAAATTAAACTTTTATCACTTTTTTGTTTGTTTTTCTTCTTTTGTTGGAGGGAATTCCCAAGAGTTGGAGGGTGGACCTGGGAGGATTAGGGAGTAAGAGTGATTGGGGTTCATGACATGAAATTCCCAATTAAGCCATAAAAATATTATGAAAGAATAAGAGTTTTCAAGGTTATGGTGTTTCTTCACAGTAACGGTAAGTAGCTAAGACAATGGGTCATATAGGTAACTCCCTAGAACTTATTGGCTAGTTGTTTCAGCTGTTGGATGAATGAAAGATCTTCAGTGAAAGTTCCTATCTTAAAAAGGAAATGAAGTGGGGATCAATCAAAGAACAATATCCAATACCTACTTCTGGCTTCCACAAAAAAAAAAGTATATGTGCATATATATATATATATATATATATATATATATATATATATATTGACAAGTGTATATACCACAAACATCACACACACACACACATACACACACACACACACACACACCACACTGTTTCACAAACTAAACAATATTAATTCCACCTCTCCAAGAACTACACCTAATTTTTTTCTACTTTTCTTATTAGGACTTCTTTAGGAGTCAAAGGGTAGAAGATATATTATATTAAGCCATCAGTTCATTTTGAATTTTTAATTTAATTCAGTTTTGACATAGCCTTAGGTTTAGATATAAAATTATGCAAAATTGGTATTTCTTGTATATTTGCATGAATAATAAATTAATCCCAATTTATAAGTAGATATATAAGTACATATCACAAAGAAGAGCTATTAGAGAAAATGTTTAATACTAGGAAAAAGCAAATTTTCTTGGAAGGAATTTAACTCAAGCTTAATGTTAAAAGATTAAGAAAAAATATGTGTAAGAAGAAAGACAAACTATTGCCCATGAGATTAGTCAGGCCCACTGACCCCACAAGGATCTTAGAGAATTACTAGCATTTCTGTCCTCTGAGACTATCTAGAAAACAGCTACTATTAACACTAAGCACAAACACTTTCTTGTTCTTAGCTTTTAATCTTTTTACCTGAAAGGTTTCATGGATCCTTGGAGAGATGCCTGGTTCTGGAGATGTGCAGAAAGTTTGAAAACATGCTAAGATGACCTGAAGTATCTCTTTATGCCAGAGAATAAAAGTGAAGCTAAAGATAGTTACCAGTGGCCAGGGATGCCACAGACACTGCACAGCAGAGTAAATAACAATACACAGCATGATAACCCAAATCACAAAATATTTATGAATACAGATGATATAAATTTGAATTATACTGATTTGCATTACAAAGCAAGAGACTTTCCTGTATGCAAGGAAAAAATTTTTTTTGTAGAAAATCTCCATCAAAGTCACAAAACTTGCCCTTCTGTAAATGTCAACTTTACTTAATGTCTCACTTCTACAACATTGTTTTTATATTACCAACAAAGGCTAAGAAAACTATTTTGAAATGGCGATTAAAGAAAAAAAAAAGCAAATTGAAAGGCTAATCCCCAGTTTTGCTCTTCTAATATCTGAAAGTCTGTTGAGTTTTTCTGTTTTATATAAAAGTGTGCTTTTATCATGAGAAGCCTAATTAGGAAGCGATAAAATTGTCTTGCCTAGTGATTTCAAAGGTCTAGCTCACTAATAATGTAAGAAGGATTTGTATCAAGCTAGAAGGCACTGCTACTTTAAATAAATTACACATGATCTTATAATTTGGGCTTTAAAGCTCTAATTGAATGTTTGTAAGACTTACAATGTCACAGTCCTTAAGATTTAACTTAATCACTTCCACATGGTATTTCTTATGTTATCCACCTGTCTTCTCAAAAGGTACAAGTGTATATTTGTGTGTGTGTGTGTGTGTGATTTTCTTAGATTTCCATTCTTTTCTATAAACTATTTGATATTTTTAAATTAAAATATAATTAATGTCATTTCCACCTTTCTTCCCTCTACTTCTTCCCATGTATCGTTCCTTATCTCATGTATGCCCTTTATTTCTTTAGATATACTCACATACCCACACAACACACACACACACACACACACACACACACACACATTCCAACATAACAAATACAGCTTGCTCAGTCTGTATAATGCTACTTTGAATGTATATGCTCTTATAGAAGATCACTTGGTATTGGATAACCAATTGGTTCTTTTCCTTAGGGAAGACTGTATATCTTCTCTCGGCATTCCTTAGTTGGCCTGCAGTTCTTTGTCTACCATTAGGGTCCTATAAGGTTCATTCCTTCTATGTAGCATGTCTATTAGTATTGTCCTGTTCAAGTCTTTTTTAGGCAGCCATGTTGTTGAAACTTTATGGGAACAGAGTCTCTGACTTTTCTAGGAAAGCAAACTTCTAGGTCTCACAGCAAACTTCCTGTTTCTTTGGCTCTTGTGCTCACTCCTCTATGTCCCAGAAACTTATGGTTCTCAAAGGACACAATCCTTTCACTCTCCCCTTTCTCCACATTGTTTCTTGGTTCTGAAGTTCTGGAGATTGAACCCAGGACTTTGTACACACTAGGCAAGCAAGCACTGTACAACATCTATACACAAGATTTCAGAACCTTGTACTGGTAACATTTATATGCTAGTTAGGCACTCAAAGACGCAAACCTATCATGGCCACCCAAGATTTCTAGATTGATTTAAATAGCTATGAAGCATAGTTTATCAAAGCCAAAGAGGGCCCTAAGAGTCATTAAATCTTAATTTAGGTTTTTAAGGAACAAAAATGAGATTGAAGCATATTACAAATTGTCTAAGTAACATCTGAACTAGAAATAAATCTCAAAATTAGCATCTAAAGATGTTTCTGTTAGTAAAATTTCTGAAGCACAGTATTGATGGTAGAATACTAAGTCTTGAGATGTCTTTGTAAAGCAACAAAGATACACTTTAAAATGATTTACTACCTTATATTAAATACTGTTTGAAATCCACATGAAGAACTTAACAATATTTCAGAATTTTGATTTAATATAATTTTAGCTTGTTAGCACTTTTGAAAACATATTCACACACTAAACTATACTAAAATTATTTTGTTATATAGACTTAAATTTAATTACTGAAGATTTGAGAGATTTTTGTCCATTCTTTATAGTAAGATTAAGTAATAGCTATTTTGTTTATTTGTTATTTATATCTGTAACCTCAAGTTTCGCAATGAATAACTCTGCATTATTTTTTACCTTGTTGTTGAGGAATGGAGTGTGTATACAAAGAACAAAGGGAAAGGCAGAGTAGACGAGACTTCATCAGCATGAAATGTTCCCAGACTACACCATTAGAGCCTCTAAAACTCTACATCTGAACACTCTTTGATACAAGAAAAGGGTTAAACTGCCACTGTGGGATGCTGGGAGAATGGCTGTTTCTTGTTTCTGTGGTGGGTGTGCAAGCATATGGGAGCAACACACTAAAAGTTGAGAAAGTCAGACGATTTTTGTAGAGCTAACAAGCTCAAAGAGCTAATACAACAATTACTTCAATTGTATTCGATGTATGCTTCGATGTTCAAGTACATGGAGAAATAGGATAGGAAGGAAAACAATTGTGGGTAGAAGGTAGAAACAGAAAAAGTATAGAAGATAAAGATAGAAGAATAAGAGAATCCACTGTATGAAGGAAGGAAGAGACTTGTATTCATAAACAAACCCACACTCCTCTGTGATGGAACAAGCTGACAGTAGATTTCTTTCCCAGTCCACCACCCCTCCAAAGGCCTGAGAGAGAAAGTAGGAACAGCCAAGGGTGATGGATACCTCAGGCAACCAATGAGCATGAGGAGAAACAGACTTTAGGGGAGGCAGTTTCAGTGAGTACCTCCTTTAATTGGGAGGCAGGGGGGATCAGAGGCTATTTAAACCTTTGGGGTATTGGTAGAGGCTTTCAGGGTGTGTGTACAGTATTGGTCAGGGTTAGGGTGCTAGAATGCTTCATTTGCATAAGGAGGAATTCCAGATGCTGTTAGACATGACATTATAAGGATAAAGGAAGTTTAACCTGGATATTGGGTTGCTTTACCAATTCTTATGGGGTAAAAGGGAGGACATGGGTCTCCGTGCACAGGGACTTGCAGGCCTAGGGCAGAAGCAGGGGCAGTCCTTCTCAATACCAATTTCAGGGTGAAATTTCCGGGATAAGGACCCCACTCATGCTTCAAGACTGTTCCCCATGGTGGCTCCTTCTCAAATATGCATTGAGTCACCTTTATTTCTGTTTCAAGAACCCATTGAATGTTAGTGTGGGTGGTTCAGACATTTCCAAACAGATAGCCACATCTGACTCTGAAATGATGAGGGAAAGTACAGTTGCTTCCAGAGAAGCATTTTGACTTGTATGAGCCACTCCCAGGCAGAAACAGGCCAAAGGATATATCAAGTCCAAAATTGGTGCTGGGACAAAATAATGAATCATTGAATGGGAAGAGAATTTTAAATGAAATTCTCAGTAATTTGCAGCCATATAGAATGTGATATAAATGATTAAGGACATACTTCCATAGTTTTTCAAGGGTATCTGAATGGTACTAATTTAATTACTATTCTTTTTTTTTTCACAGTTTTTTTTTTATTTTCTAAATAATATTTAATGAACAATCAAAAACAACAAGAACAAACCCCTGTTGCCTCCCTCCTCCCCATGCCTGCCACCCCACCCTCTCCCACTTATCAGCCCTGTCATTCCCCTACACTGGGGCACAGAACCTTCACAGGGCCAAGGGCCTCTCCTCCCATTGATGACCAACTTGGCCATCCTCTACTATACACATGCTGCCAGAACAATCAGTCCCACCATGTATAGTCCTTGGTTTAATTACTATTCTAAGTGAGGCTGAATTGATGAATCTAGAGTAAATTATTTATGTTTTACATCAAATTCTAGTAACATGAAGTCTTAAAAAATGTTATTTGGCTCTTTTCCTTGCTTTCATGTTTTAATTTTTAAAGGAAGCATGGCTGCAGGTAGCAAGTCAAGATAATATGATTCATGTAATCTTTGCCTCTTGATACACTTAGATAGTATCAGATGACTCTCTGCAACATCATATTGCAACCAAGGGAAGTGCTTCCAGGCATCACCCTTTACAATGGTGTTAAATACTCCAAAGCCTGAGCAACAAATGCAGAAGTAGACAAATGGGATTGCATCAAATAAAATGATTCCCAACAGCAAACAAAACATTCAACATTAGGAAGAGACAACCCAGTGAATGAGAGAAAATATTTGCAGATATTAATATAAGAAGAAATTAACATATGTTTAGTGGGTTGGCCTAATGTTGTTTGTATTCTAATGTTAATTTGGGACCACCAAGGCTGGTTACCCCAAAGACAAAAGAGTCTGTATGTAAGATATTAAGTGACCCTGTTCCCAGTTAATTGTGATTAGTAAGTAGAGATGTCAACAAACAAATGCTGGGCAATAAAGACCTAGGTGAGGTTGAGGTTTCCTGGGTTTAGAGAGAAAGAACTATGAGGAGGGGAGGAATAGGAAGCCACTATGGAAGAAGAAGAACATGCAGGAGAGTGAAGGAGAGCTGCCAGGGGCAAAGGGCCAAGAGAACGTGGCCCAGAGGGCTGCCCAATTGGACTTAAGATTAGCTCAGATGGAAAATAATAAATAGTAAGTGATAACTTGGGGATATCGATAGGAAAGTAGATTCGAACAACATGGAAGCAACTGCCCAGCTATTGTGCTGCCTAAGGCTATTTAAAACTATAAAGGTAGTGTGTGTTTTTATCCAGGAAACTAATAACCTAAGGTGGGGCAAAAACCCCACACTGGAATTTTAAATATTTTTCTACTACACATACGGAATTTATAAGGTATTTAAAAATTCAATGATTTTTCTTTAAATGGGCAAATGTATGATGGAGATGTGACTTATCCAGTGGTGTTTGCCAAGTAAGTTGAGGACCTGATGCTGGTATTGCAGCAGCAAAAACTTGAAGTCAATGAAAAAGAAAATAAAAGAAGACTCTAGACAATGAAAAACAATCTATGTTACTCAATTGGCAGAATGAATATCATGAAAGAACTTATACTAACTGAATTAACCCGCAGATTTAATGCATTGTCTATCAAAATCTTGATGTCATGTTTCAAAAAGCTAGAAAAAAATAAACCCTAGAATTTATATGGAACTACAAAAGAACAATAAGAGACAAAACAACCTCAGAAAATAAGAATATAGCAATGCTGACCTCAAATATTAGTACAGAACTACAGTGATTTAAAAAAAAATAGTCTGGTACTGGCATAAAAACAAACAGGTAGACCAATGGATTAGAAGACCTACAAATAGGCTGACAGTTATGGTATATCATTTTTTATCTGTTTAATCACTAACATTCATTGTTATTGTTTTTCCAATTTGATATTTACTCTTTTTCCTCCTGATAGTCACTGTTTAAGAGATGAGGGTATAAAGGAGACCTTATGGTCCTTTAAAACTATTAAAAAATGTTAGTGTAACAGCCTTCTTGTGGATATTGCAGTTACAGGGAAGGATAACTGTGCACAGTATTCAGTTTTTATGTCAGGATATTTTATATATTTATCTTCATATAATGTATTTTGATTATATTTTCCCTCCTTCAATTCCTCCAAGATCCTCCTTACCTGCCCATTTTTCTCTTCATGCTTTCACATGAACTCTGTCTCTCTGTCTCTGTCTCTAAAGAAAAAAAAAAACTCCACAAAACCAAAACAAACTAAAAATTCTTAGTAAGATTACTAAAAATAGTATACTAAACAAAACCATCTAATTTTGGCAAAGGCAGTACAACATACAGAAGAAAGGATATGGCCTATTCTACAAAGGATGATTCCAAAACCAGACATCCAACTTTAGAAGGAAAGTTTAGAAAAATGAGATATATATCTTTTACATTCCATACAAATCAACTCATAAACAAACCAATGGCCTTAATTTAAAATCTGAAATGCTGAAACTGTTAGATGACATCATAAAAGATTGTCTTTGGGAACTGGAGTAGGAGAGAACTCTCTGGGCAGAACGTCAGTAGCACAGGAACTTCTAAATACCTTTATTTGTTTTTCATCTCATCCCGTCTAAAAGAAAAACCAGTGTAGCCCGTATATTTGAAGAAAACACTTCTAGTTATTTATTGTTGTAACTCAAACTATCCTAAAACAAACAACATAAAACAGCAGCATTTGCCGGTCTCTTGACTCTTCAGTTCAGGGAGGACTTGGTGGAGGCAATTTGACTCTGCTGCTTTGGGTATCAGCAAAACACTCTGAAGACCAGGAGTCAGTATCTTCTGAAAGCTCTCTTGATTACATGGTGCTCTAATTAGCATTCTTTTGCTTTGATAAAACACTGAGCAAAAGTAACCTCAGAAGAAAATATTTATTTCAACTTATAGTTTATTACAACTTTGTGTCAACATCATCAAGAGAAGTCAGGACAAAAGCTGGAGGCACAAACCTGGAGGCAAATTTGAGACCCATAGAGGAATTCTACTTACTGAATTGCTTCCTATAGCTTCCTCAGCTAGCTTTCTTACACAAATCAGAGCCACCTCCCTGGGAGTTACTTGGGCATCCCTGAGCTCATGGTCCTGGGTGCTATAATAAAGTTGGACAAATAAGCCATGAAGCATAAGTCAGTAAGCAGCACTCCTCCATAGCTTCTGTTATCAGCTCCTGCCTTGAATTCCAACCCTGAATCTGGTGGAAGACAAGATAAAAAAAAAAAACCTCTCTTGCCCAAGTTGCTTTTGGCCATGGTGTTTTATCACAGCAATAGAAACCCTAAATGAGATAGCTGGGAAAACATTCTCTTAATACTTCTTTTGCCACTCTGTGTATTTAACAGGACCATCCATGAAAGTGCAACAGTGCCAGCACTGATGCTACAAACTTTACTAAGGAGATGGCATCACCCATATTCAATCTATAAACTGCAATGATTGACTGTGAACATTAATAGTCTAATAAGTAGCCTGCACCCATCCTATTTAGGTTCCAAAATGATATTTTTAAATTATGCCAAAATGTAAGACATTCCTTGAGTATAATATTTAAGAATTGAGGTGTTTAAGGTTTTTAGATGCTAGACTTAACACTTTGATGAGACTGGAAAAATTAATCTCTGGATCAAGTTTGGCAGCAACAGTTCACAAAATTCAAACTAGGAACTGAACACTCAGTAGACAAGATTTTTTTCTCTTTCTATTCTGTGTCTAGAAACACCTTCTTTCTACTTTAATGTGTTCTGATCAATGTTAGCCTTAAGTATAAGCTTTGAAGCTTTATAGCATATTGTGTTTCTCTAGCTGAAATAACTCACAACTGTACTTCAAACTCTGCTAGCTTTAGAATATACCAGGGATTGCCAATTTTCTTGAAAACCCAGGTGCTAATAATTTAACAAGCAAACTGCTCATCTGGAACCCTGACCTTTTCTCTGTGTCTAAAATAAAATTTCCAATCTTAGATTGTTAGACAACATTTTTCAGCTTCCAACATCACAGAAAAACTTTTCTACACTCCAGTTAATAAACTAAAATAATTCTTAATAATGTAGCTCTACTATAAAAGTATCTCCTTTAAAAATATTGATGTTTGTTTATTTGTGTGTGCATGTGTATTCATACATGTGCCACAGTGCACATATAGATGATAAAGGACAAGTTAACAGGATCAGTTCTTGGCTTCTACCATGTGCTCAAACTTCAGGATTGAACTTAGGTTGTCTGGCTTGGTAATCAGTGCCTTTGGCCACTGAGTTATCTCACTGGCCCTAGAATCGTCTCATGAAAAACAAATTATTTCTAATCTCACAGATCTTCTGTCATTTCCTACTTGGGTAATTACAAAGATCAACCACTTTTTAAAAAGTAAATACAGAACCCATTTACATTGGTCACTTTTCTATTGATATGATAAAACATTATGACTAAGGCAATTTATAGAAGAAAGAATTTATCAGAGCTGTGGTTCCAGGGCATTAGAGTCCATGATTATGAAGGTATGTTAGCAGGAGCCAATAGCTGAGGGCTCACTTCTTACATGGCAAGCAAGAGTAGAGAAAACAAGATAAAAGTGTCCCCAATCATTTTAGTCTCAAAGCCCTTCTTGAGTGACATACTACTTAGTCCAACAAAGCCACACCTACTAAACCTCCCCAAGCAGTGCCACCAACTGGGGACCAAATATTCAAATGCCTGAGAAAATGGGGAACATCTCATTCAAACCACAGTGCCCTTCCTCTGTATTCTAGCATCTAAGTGATCACTGGTGTGCTTCAGCATGCCCAGGGTAGCATTTTCATTAAAAACTTTCACATGATGCGCAAAACCTAGTGTCATATTCCATACACCTTCCATATGCCTTATAAAGTTAAAGTATAGTCAATTTGGCATATAGTGAACATTTAAAAAATATAGATCTAAAATAAAATACTTGAGAAAGTACTTATTTACTACAGGATTTTTAAAATTTTTAGTTTGCTGTGTGTGCTTATAGGCATGTATATGTTTATTATGTATGTGCATTTGTGAATGTTTGCAAGAACATTTAGATATACACATCTAGAGTCCAGAGGTTGGCATCAGGGTCTTTCTCAATCATTCTCCACCTTTGTTTTAAAAAAAAAAA
>JADRCC010237945.1:0-12476 GCA_019843855.1 Hylomyscus alleni
AGCCCCATATTTTCACTGTCTTCTTTCTCTTGTTGTCCTAAACAGAAAGCCATCTGGCTTCTGTCTCACACACTCAACCCATTAGAGGCGAGCTCCTCTCCTGTCACTCTAAGTCCTCAACTCTTTTCTCTCCCACATGACCTTTCATCTAGTGGGACTTTTTATTCTCTTTCACAGGGGCTGTGGTAGCATTCAACACTTTTGGCCATCCCCCTGTTCTGTATTTCACACCTTATTTTATACTTTCTCAGTTTCCTCATCCAGGCCAATATTTTAAAAAGTCACCTAAAGCATACCAAAAGCATTTCCCCTTTAGTCTTTGGGTCACACACTGTGTCACAACAATTAATTTCTCTTAAGTCCCCAACTATTTCCTACCTGGACTCAGTATCTCTTTGACTATGCTCAAGAAATTCCTGAGTTCAATCCCTTAGAACTATAATATAAAAAGTAAAATTTTAAATAACAACACCAATGAAATGAAAATAGAGAAAATCAGTAAGATCCTTTTCATATATCTATGTTAAGTGCTCAAATTACTTATTTCATAAGACTCAGATAAAACTTAAAATGTTATTGGAGTCTTTTTGACCTAGTAACATTAGCTTTATACAAATCTGAGTTTTTAGATCTATTTATTTTATTTATGTGTATGAAGATTTGCATACATATATGCCTCTATACCATGCACGTACCTGATGCCCTTGAAGGTCGGAAGAGGATTTCGTATTCCCTGAAAATGGAATTACAGATGACAATGACCACCATTGTGAGGGCAGAGAATTGAACCCAGGTCCTCTGCAAGAGCAACAAGTACTCTTAAGCACTGAGTCACCTCTCTAGCCCTCCAAATCTCTTTTTATTTCTCCTCCTCACCTCATGTTATTAAGGCCAGAAATTTTTATATATGTTCATTAATTATTTTTTTCATGATAATTATTCTTAGTTTTCTTTCTTTTTAATTTCATATTAGGATAAATACAAATTACACATTACATTTACACCAAGTTATGCTATACTTTTCCTATTAACTTTTGTCTTGACACTTAACCTCGTATGTTTTTGTGTTATGTGGAATCATTTCACGTTAACCTGAATGTCTCTTGCTAAGCAAGTATAGTTATAACAAGTTTCCCAGTTTTTGTTTACCAGAACTTTTACATTTATCCTAATTTTTGAAGAATAGTATACTTTGAGAATAGAATACATGCATACAATGTATTTTAGTCATCTTTTTCTCACAACAGCTCCCACTACTTCCTCCAAGAACCACCCTCTTGCCTTACCGTACAAACTTTATGTTGTCTTTGCTTTTACTTTTTATAATCTACAGATTCCAGTTCATGCTATTTACATATTCATGGGTATGGAGCTCTTCACTGAGCATGGTCAATCTATCAGTGTCACACCTTTATTTTCTAGAAATATTATACTGAGTTGTTTCCACATTTTTAATCTCAGCAGTCTGGCAGCAGAGGCAATGGGATCTCTGTGAGTTCAAGACCAGCCTGATCTATATAGTGAGTTCCATTATAACCAAAGCTATACAGATAGTCACTGTCTCAAGATAATCCAAACAACACACACACACACACACACACACACACACACACACACACACACACAGAGAGAGAGAGAGAGAGAGAGAGAGAGAGACAGAGAGACAGAGAGAGAGAGAGACAGAGAAGTTCTGGGAGGATTGGAACTTCCTATGGATCAGTCTAGCCTCAAAAATCTACCAGCCTCTGTCATTTTATTTCATAGGAGAATCCAAGTAATTGAGAAAATTTTGGCAGCCATGCATTTCAGGAATTCAATTTTGTGTTCCCTCATTCCTTTCTCACTCCGTCTGTAATTGATTTTGTGTGACTGACGTAAAAAAGACCCTCCTATAATCCACATAGATGTATTTTGTCAAATCTATTCACTGAAAAAATAAAAATAAAGAACAGAGCAAAACATTCAACACAGTATTAAAAAAAAAAACAGACTGCAAATGACATTTTGAATTAATCCCCCTTAAATCTTATCTATGTATATAAGATATTTCAAGAATAGAAAGCACAATTACTATTTTTCTTTAACTAACTGAAATGTTAATTTGCAAATTGTATTATTTCAACCAGCCCCTGGCAATGGACAAAGAGGCACCTTGCTATTGGCGTTCTTAAATCAGTCAAGCGCAGAGCAGGTGACAATCCTTTGTTCATCCTAGCTTGATGCCTGGCTTGGTGACCAGAGCTGTTTTATGCCTAAGACTCATAAAAACCAAGTCAAATCAAATCAAATCAAACCCAGGCAACATAATGAATAAGGAGGAAGACAGAGACCTGCAGACTACCATGCCACCCACAGAATTGCCCTCCAGTGTGCACCACACATAGGCCACAGACACCTGCTTGTAGGTATGGGAGGATGTCACCCAGCGGCCTGACAGCCATGTGGGATAGCCTGCGACTGGAGTCACCACAGTGTGTGAGTATGTAGTGGTCATATGAGAGAGAAAAGCAAACGGAGCATCTTGAGCATATGAAGAAGGACGGAACTAAAGCCTCATGGCTGGAGAAGAGTCTGTTGAGTAGCCAGCCCTGCCACCAGGGGACACGACACGGTGAGTTTCCCAACTTGAGCTACCACTGAGAGCCATGTCTGAGTCTGTGGCTATGCAGGTGGCACAGGTTGAGTTGGTTGTTGATTTCTGGGACTCGTGTTACCACCACACAACATGGAGATGTCCCTGTTCAAGGCAGCCACTGTGGACTTCCTGGATGCTTCCTGGATAAGGTTTTGGAGAACTAGCCGAACCCCTCACTGGATGGGGTTCTCTGAAGAGCTAACCACATCCCTCAAGGCTGGCAACATTTGGGAGAGCAGGCCCAGGAAGGACAGTAAAGCTGTCCCTTATAGCAGGTAGGTGGGTAAGTTGGGCAACAGTGGCAGGATTGTAGAAGAGTTGACCCAGCCAATAGTCTGCCATGGAGTGGCAAGGGCTACGGAGAGCTACCCTTGCCCCTCACCAGCTATAGCACTTTGGAGAGTGGGTCCTGAAGCTCACATGGACAGCAAAGCAGAGCTATGCCTGGTGGTGGGAGCACAGGTGAGCCAGCACTGAGGGCATGAGAGCAGGAGAGTTGAAGCTGCATCCTGCTGATGGCAGTACTGGGTATCTTAGCCAGAACAGGGCTGGAGTGCTCACCCTAGTGGTACAGATAAGGGAGAGCCATTGGGCTGACCGACTGTGGTACCACCCAGGCTCAGATCCAGGACTCTGAGATGGCCCACCCCATAATCTTTATAATCTTCCAATGATTGAGACATGTGATATGGGCAGTCTGCTGTTCCAAAACTGCAGAGTCTGTATGACACCGGGCAACAACAGGATAACTGGGAGGAGTCCTGATGAGGATCCAGTATTGATGGCATCACAGAAGCCAGAGATCTTGACCCAGACCAATGACTGATTGTAATGAACACTTGAAAGTGAAGATGTGTGGACAGAGGGATATACTGGCTTCTCTTTGTTGTTGTTGTTGTATGTTATTTTGGAGGGAGGTTGCAAAAGCAAAGATAGGATATGAAGGTTCAAGATAAGTGAGAATGGGGTGCATGTTGTGAAACTCATAAAGAATCAACATACAGTTTTTTTTAAAAATTAAAAACATTGAAAGTTTTTTAAGCCAGAAATTCAGTTTTGAAGTACTTTTGCATTATTTTCAAAACCCATGTGTATGACAACACAAATTTTATGAAAGACCTATAATGTAAATTATAGTAGACTTCACATACTGAAACAAATAAAGAAATATCAGTATTTAGGGCAATATAGTACTAAATATTTGGAATAAGGGACTAGAGATGGCTTAATGGTTAAGGGTGATTGCTGCTCTTCCAGAGAACCTGACTTCAGTTCCCAGCACGTCAGGCTGTTCTCTTACTTATAACTCCTGTGCCAAGAGATCCGAAGTCTTCTATTGGTCTCTGAGGGCAGCTTCACTCATGTATACATATACATACATAACACACATATGGACATATATAACTAACTTAATAATATGCAAATATTTGCAATAAATTTATAAAGTCACTTTGGGTCATTGACTCAAAATCACAGGTTAAAGAGCTCACACATAATTCAGGCCGTATTTCAGCCAAATAGCAAACAGCACCTCTGACCATGCTGACATCACAGGCAGAGCTGTACGACCTCTGAAAGCCACAGATTCCACCCACATCCCTAGCAACAGTGAACACTTGCTGTGTTGCCAGATGTGGGCAGAAATGTCAAGACCATATGTTATGTTTCTGTCGACAATTTGGTTCTACACATAATGTGTTTGGTTTTTACACATTTCAATGGATTCTTTGTTTTTCACTTGTTTCCCAAGCAAGTGTCAGCCTATATTTCCTCTTTCAATTCTTTATAGTCTCTAAGAGTGAAAAAATATCTTGTTAATTATTTGTTGCTTTTCTGGAGCCTATTGGAAACACTGAAAATGGGAAACAATGTGTCTTTGGATTCAGTGTCTTGTTTGATATTCATTTCCCACTCTTATTGGGTCATTATTAAGTAGTCCACAACTTGCCACCATTCTGGGTGTGGTCACTTTAAATACCCCCACACCCCACTCGCATAAATGGCCACACTCTTACCGTGCTCTTGCCTCATGTCCTCTGCTCTGTGTATCACACGTTCCCTGGAGTGGTGCGCTTGTCTTTATAACTCAAGGACTGTGGAGTAACTGGTCATAAGAGAAAACCAATGGGAATTCAAGTGTATTTTCAACAAATCAAAATAAACTTTACTTAATTTCATGAGTTACAGAAAACAGCATAGTGCTTAAGAAAGGACTGTAACTGCAGCTCTAGAGGATCCAACACTCTCCCCCACTGTGCATCAGAAACTGCATGTGCATGGTGTCCTGACATATGAAAGCAAAACATCCATAAAGTAAATGTTTAAAGTGAAATTTAAAAATATATATTTAAAAAATACCTAGCATTGAGTGGTTATAACAAAAAACCTAAAAGCATCAATACTCTAAGTTTCTGAATTTGAAAATTAGGGAAATAGCCTATTTAAGAGTAATGCACAAGGAAAGAAATGAAACTTTGGGCAGATAGAGAACGTTAAGAGTTCCCTTTTGGTTTTATTATTTTTTTCTTTGCATTTTCACTTTCCTCATTGTGGGATCTCCTTCTACTGACCTCTACCAGCTCCTTTTTACATACATATATACCCAGGGCCACACACTTATACCTAAAATAAATGTGTTTTTAAAATAACATTTACAGTAACGTCTAAAATAGGATAGTTAGGAAGGGCAAGATGGCTCTATAAGCAAAAATACTTTCTGAGAAAGCCACCTGACAAGAGTTCAATGCTAAAGCCAACACAAAGACAGAAGGAGAGATCATAGTCCTCAAAATTGTCTTCTGACCTCTGCATACATGCCATGGCAAATGTGCCTGTGATTATACATCATATTCACACACAATAATAATACATTTTAAGGTAAACTCAAGTTTATTGTCCAACCTTGAAAAGGCAGATTTTTGTACAATATAGGCTTGTGCACTAATTGAGCACATAGGAAACATTTTATTATCTTAAACATAGTCCCTTCCTCTTTTGCCTCAATGTCAGAGGAATCAGGAGCCTACCTTATTATACATCATCAGGGTCTTATCTTTCCCAATGCCATTAATGTTTATTTTTGCATCTACAAAAAACACATATGAATTAATCTGTTTTTTATCTTAATTTTGGATGAAATACATAGTTGTGTGTCTAACAAAGAATACACAGAAATTAAAATTAAAATATTTCTGAAGTAAATTAAAGTAAGTGTAAATCAATGCAGACAGTCTGTGTTGCTGTAAATGATGCTTTTATTTCCTCAGAAAAAGGGATGAGATAAGAGCTGTACCCAAACTAAGCAAATATACAGCTTGGGCTGAGCCCAGAACATTTCCTTCTCTGTTCTAACTATTCCTAGGCCTAGGCCAGGAAGCCTAGAGCCTTTGTAGAATCAAATCTTCTGAGTGGACTGATTCAATCCAGTTTCTCTTGGCTTCTGGCTGAATTGTTATTCCTGGTCTCATTAACTTTGCGAGTATGTTATAGCCTTCTGACTCATTCTCCAGCTTGTTCTGTCTTCACCTATGTCTAGCTTGTTCTCTCTGTGACCTATCTCTGTAAAACTGTCCAAGTAAAACTGCTATGCTCCCTTTGTCTGTCTGTCTGTCTGTCTGTCTGTCTGTCTGTCTGTCCATCTGACTCTTTTTCTCTCTCACACACACACAGACACAACATACATTACCACCTTCTTCCCCCTCTTTCCTGCTCTTGAGTAGCCTCTCTTCCTCTGCTGTACTCATAGCAGTTGGATATATCCTATCTCTGATTCATTCTGTCAAATCTTTCTCTGATTCATCACTTTGTCTGCCTCTCAATTAGACGTCATTTTCTAGAATAATTGCTTCCTTCTACAAAATAACCTTATCGTCATTGTTAGGAATTAAAGATGTATAATTAGGCTGTGTCTGTATTCCAATCAGATCATACCATAATGTAGGGCATGTCTGAATTTCAGCCAGATGATATATTTGGATGTGACCTTTTGTCAGAGCACCCATGTTACTGGATTAAAATTTCCCCACAGTTGCTGCAATAGAAAACTTGTTATACTGCAATAGAAAATAGAATACTGCTAACTAATGGGCCAGTTCTCAGTTTGAACTACAGAGTTAACAGAATACAAATGGAATTTTCAGGGAGCTATTTTACCTATGTGAAGAAAATTATTCTATTTTTAAGCTAGAAATGCATACAATATGTAATAGTTAAAGCAATTCAAAGCATGACAAAATCAGAGTACTAATCCCTCTCAAATTTAAGATTTTTTTATTAAAATGCAAAGAGAATCCTAAGTGAAAGGGTTTTCCAGCACAAGAGTATTTTAGAATTTGAGGCCAAGGAATATCACAAACTCATACCACCTAACAAACAACATACAAGAGACTTATTGGCAAGTAAAACATAATGGGATTGCCTCTGAGCAGGAAGAGAGAGAGCAGCATGCTGGGTGGGGAGGGCAGGGATATAGGAGTTTTGGAGGATCTGAAGTGAGCCAGTAGAACATACACCATGAGCTATATACAGCATGGCCAGAAGTATTGATCGACTTTAACCCTGAGTCATTGGGGTATGGATTTTCAAGTCTCAGGTTTGAGGTCAGGCCAGGGGAAAGATGATTTTCCACTGGGCTTTTACCCTGCAAGAAGAAATTTTCAGCTGCAGTGACAATATCATGGCTTGAATGTAGTGATGGCTTCAAGGATATGAACCTACCTCTGATCTGAGAATTTTCATTAACAAATGCAACTATTAGTATGTGAGTTTTAATACAATCAAGCATTTAACAGAGTATTAAATGTTTAATTTGTCATATTTACTCAGTAAACAAAGACTTCAACAACATATACTTTCGTCCTAAAAACTATACACATCCATCTTTTGAAAGAGGTAAATTGTGATGAGGATAAAGTACTTAATAAAGAGAGAGTTGTGATTGTCTAAGGGTGAAAACTCACAAAGTTGAAATGTTATGGTGTTATTTGTCAAAGCAAATGACAAGGATGAATAACTTTCTTAAACTGTGTTGTCCTATCTGAAACCCTGAACTAGAAATGATTTCTTCACTTTCCCTTTCTACATTCTCAGTTTCTACTTTTGTTTATCAAGTTGTATAAAAGAGATAAAACATCACTTAAGTTACATCCTCACTATATACATTATGAGGGCCACAAAAACACAATCCTCTTGCCTCAAATTTCTGAGTTCTAGTATCATATGTAAGTGCCACTGTGTCTACTGACTGCACATAATCTTGAACATTTGATTATGAACATCTTTCTTCTTGTTGGTCTGGTTTTTTTTCTGAGCTTTTGTTCATCTATAGTTGCCAGATAAATAGACCTGAAAAAAATTAGAAAAGGTCATCTTTTATAGATTTCAGGACGAGTATTCAAATGCCAAGGATACTGTGATCACAGAGGCAAAAGCACAAGCCATAAAAAGATGCTGTTTAAAAGATCTCATGCAAGTCCAATCATGAGCTGACTGAGACAGATGCAAGTACTTATACCCAACCATTGGACTGAAGTCTCAACTTACCCGGACCTCTGAGAGCTCCCAGACACTAAGTCACCAACCAGGCAGCATACACAAGCTGGTTGGAGGCCCCAGGCACATAGATAGCAGAGGACTGCCCAGTTTGGCCTCAGTAGAAGATGCACTGAATCCTAGAGAGATTTGAGGCTCCAGGGAGGGGGAAGGCCTGGTGGTGGGACAGCATCCTCTTGGGGACAGGGTAGAGGAGGAATAGGATGCGGAACTGTGGGATGGGGGACTGGGAGGGAGTCAACAGTTGTATTATAAATAAAAAAAAATGGCAACAGTTAGAATAAAAAAAACTATCTTAAAAAATGGTCTCAGGCATGCTATGTGATATGACTAACATATATAAAACACATGAGGTAAGAGCTTATTGATATAGAAAACAATATAATGTTCATGTATTCAGAAAATTTTTGTTTGATGATAAACATGCATTTAATCATATTTGTGTGAGAAAAATGATGCTGAGAAGAACCAAAACACTAGGGAGTTCTAAAAAGAAAGTTTAGCTACAAAGACTGTTATTAAGATGAAAGAGGTTATATAGTAGATGGGCAAAGGGAAAGAAAGAATCATGTTTCTTTCTGGTTTACATGTTTTGGTCTTTCTGAATTTTTGACCCATGTCTATTTTCTACTTCTTTTGGGATACTTAAAGCAGTTTGAAGTTTTCTGATAAATTTTTGTGTTTTCTTGAATTTGGGAGAGGATAGGAGTAATTGTGTGCATATACACACACATGCATATGTATGTAAGAATTGTCATAAATTTAAATTATTAAGGTAGATGATAAATGTGTTCAAAGTACATTATATACTTGTGTGAAAATTTTCTTATGCAACCTTGTATAATAATGAGTAGGTAAATGAATAAAGAGATTTTATTCCAGTTTTCTATGTTCTCATATTAAGTTCACACTGATTTAAAAAATTATTTTAATGCACAGGGATGCCTGGAAACTTTGCTGGATATCTTTGACAAGAGCATCCTCTTCTGTCAAAATAGTGCAATGCAGCTCCTTAAGAGGACTTAGGATAAAGTGTGTGTGTGTGGTGTCTGTATGTGTGTGTGTGTGTATGTGTGTGTGGTGTGTATGTGTGTGTGTGTGTGTGTGTGTGTGTGTGTGTGTATCTGTCTGTCTGCCTGTCTGTATGTATGTATGTATGTCTGTGTGTTCACATGAAGATGTGTGTTTGTGTGTGATTTTGTCTGGTACTCTCCTACCAGCCTTCCCATAAACAGATTTGAAATGTGCTTCTTTTCATTTTACCCTCTTCCACCTTCCAAGTGTTAGCTTCTATAGACCAAATCTGATTATTCAGAACATATTCTTACGTTTTTTTCCTTCTATCCTTTGGCTTGATCTGTCCTGACTTTCAGTGGCTTTCACTGATGTGTTCTTACTGTTTCCCACTTTCAGGTATCCTTTTAGCCTAAACATATGTCTATTGTAAAACAAATGCTCAGTAAGCATTTGCTGAACTAATTAATATAAAATCTGTACTTGAGACATATTTTTACTTATACATATTTTATCGTGATAAAGGAATGTATATTACATATAGCTTAGATAGAAATGAAGAGATAAAGTATACTTAGTACACTATTGGGATATTTTTAGTTATAGGTTATGCTGACAAAAAGGGGATAAATGTCTGTGGAGACAGAAATATTCATTGATGTGGTTTACCCATTACACATTATATGCATTTAGTACATTGTATCTAGTTGTATGTAGAGTAGTGTATCAATTACTTTTTAAAACAAAAATATTGTGGAGTGATCAGTGACAAGTAGGATATCTGTATTATCCAAGGCTCAGGGCTCATCATAAAGAGGGCAGGAAGACTGGAAGAGCCAGAGGTTGGAAGGGCTGTGGAAGGGCTGCTGTGAAGCAGTGTCTTCTGGACATGAGAGGAGCTCCGCACTCACGAGCTCAGAGCACCTGTGTCTGCCTGCACAAGTTCTAACTAGTCAACAATCTATGTGGGTGAGTGGTTCCCAAGGTCCCATTCTTAACTGAGGAGCATCTTTGGACAGTTGATGGCTCTGGGGAGCAAAGTCAATTTTCCTTAAGTAGGTGGGCTTTGGAGGGTTGACAGCTCTCTGGTGGATGAACAGCTCAAGCTGGACTCAATTGATTATTTTTAAAAAGGAAAAATGACACAAAGTAGGGCATAGAGAAGTGTTGAAAATATGAGAAGAGCTGAGGAAGTGAATATGATCAAAATATGTTGCATGTGTTTCTCAAAGAATCAAGTTATTTTAATTAACTGAATACATCTGTTTCTAGATTTTCCATTCTGCTTGTCTGCATATCTGATTTTAATTCAGTACTACACTGATTTTATTGTTTTCGTAATTTATTTTTAAATTAAGAAACATGACACATTTAGCATTGTATTCCTTGTATTTAGGGACTTTTGAGGTTCCATATAAATCATAGGAATTGCTCTACATTTATAGACCTGATTGAGAATGATGGACACGTTAATATTAGGTCCACTCAGTAAGCAGCAAAAGTGAAATTAGTCAAGTGTGACCTAATTGAAGAAAAGGAAACAAATTATACAGAATAAACAGCTGTAGTGTAAAATATTCACATATTATTTTGGATAAGGGATTAAGAGCCAAAATCCATTAGGAGTTCCTAAACCTAATAATAAAAATAAATTATTTTAAATGTGGTCTGAGGGCCTTAATAAGAAATGCCTGAAAAGCATACTTCTTTATGGCTAATATTTACATCAAAAAAAGGTCATCAACCAACAAAGAAGTGTAAATCAAATTCATGGTAAGATGTTGAGGTTTGGTCAGTTGCTATTGTATCGTAATGCTAAATACTGACCCAGGTTGTCCCCAGGGACAAGGAGGTTCTCACATTGACCCAAGTGATGAGTACAATTTGGTCTCCCAAGTTATTCCTGATTGATGAGTAAAGATGCCTACAGCCTATAGCTGGGCAGAAGAAGGATAGGCTAGTTTCAGTTACCAGGCTTGGGGTCTGAGGTAGGACCACAAACGAGAAAAGAAGGGAGAAGATGGACGTAGGAGAAGATCCCATGGGGTAGGTGAGTCATGAAAACATGGCCAATTGGACTGTCCAGTTGGATAGAGTGGGGTTATTGATGGAGAAGTAGATTTTAATAGCATATAAGGTAGCCATCTGCCCAGATCTAGCGCTGTTTAAGGTATATTGTAAATATAAACTTGTGTGACTTTTATCTTGGAACTGAATGACCAAGGCAGGGTAGAAACCCTCCACAAAGAATAAATATTTAATAAAAGAGTAAGATGGACCCAGTGTCTGCTGATGCAGTGATGAAAATGAAAGGACACATGATGTGGAGCAGGAGACACAGAATATTCACGACCTAGGAAGATCCACCATGAAATTCAGAAAAGGGATTACTCAGCAGTTTCACAATTACTTCTGAAGCAATGAGTAAAACCAGTACAGCAATCTTTGCTAATAAGTTTAAATTTCTTACATAAAACAGAAATTCTAAAAACAGAGGAGAAAATAATCCTAAAAAAGTTAGGTAAGGACAAATGAGACAGCTCAGCAGGAACATGTGCCATCAACATGTGCCATCAACCCTGATGATCTAGATTTGACATCGAGGTCCCACACTGTAAGGGAGAACTGATACCTGCAAACTGTCCTCTGATCGCCAAGTACAAGCCGTGGGTTCTTCAGGGTTCTTTTCTTACACATCTGCATTTTGAGAATTTTAAAAACCTCCCTTTATGGGCAACCATGTCAGGGTGAGGTTTCCTAGACCAGCTACAGTTAGTGAAATGTTGACTATATGCATAGGCATTCTGAAGTAGAATCTTTTGAAGAGTAGGGAAGAAGCAGTCATTCCTATCTAAGCCAATTGAAATATATTCCCAGCTCATAATCAGCCTTAAAGTTCATAAGTGTATAGAGCTCAGTTTGGGGTCCCAGGATGTGTAATCACTAATTTATTTACCCAGCATATACACTGAGAACTGTCTGTCCCAAACAGTGAGCAATGATTGCAGCATAGGAAAAGCACCCACCACACAGAACAATTGTGAAAGAATAGACTCAGTGTGATGTGTTTCTGCAGGAAAATATTGGTGTGGGAACACGTGAAATCATTAACACACATCATAAAATATTTAAGACATTTTAAACGATAGAAATTGTTAATTGGGAGGTGGTGGTGCACGCTTTTAATCCCAGCACTTGGGAGGCAGAGGCAGGCAGATTTCTGACTTCGAGGCCAGCCTGGTCTACAGAGTGAGTTCCAGGACAGCCAGGGCTATAC
>JADRCC010237972.1:0-16657 GCA_019843855.1 Hylomyscus alleni
TGTGTGTGTGTGTGTGTGTGTGTGTGTGTGTGTGTGTGTGTGACTGGAGTTATAGCTGTTTTGAATCACAGTGTGAATGCTGAGAAATGACCCATCATCAGTACCTGCCATAGAAATTCAAATTTAAAATCTAAAAATGAAAGGTGGGTAAAGGGTTTAATTTCTCAACACCTTATTCTCTGAATGGGTACCTTATGAATTATACAAAGCATTGAATGACATCTCCAATATTGATAATTAATACCTTCAGTTTCTAGAGAGAAAACTTCAGTACAGTGTAACCTTTCTGGTGATACACACAAATACACTATAACAGACCCAAAGTGCAAGACTATGAAGCATATGACCATATGCAGAGGAAAAAAACAAGCTGTATGAATAAAAAAACATAGAAAGTAACTGAAACACATAGGTCAAGAGACACACAGAATTTAACCGAATGGATATTGTATGTTTGAAGTAGAATGCAAATGTACCATAAAACTTTTCTAGAGAAAAAAAAAATTGTTTAAACCAGCTCATAAATCACTGCTTAATGTATCATGCAATAAGTGATACAAATTTCTAAAGTAGTAATGGGCGGTAATATTTACAGTTAAATAATTTTTTTCTGGGACTAAAATTTTTAATATGTTCGCTTACTTCGTGTTTATATGGCATATAGAACTAAGAACAATTTCAAAAAGTAAATTCTTTTCTTCCTCGAATGGATCTCAGGGATAAGACTTACATCATCATGTTGGGCAGCAAACACTTTTACCCACTGAGCTATCCTGATGGTCTTCTCAGTCAGCTTTTAATCCTGGTAAATCCCTCTTTATTAGCCCTGTATAACCAATATGCTAAACATATGGAAATTTCTAGACTTAGAGAATTAATCAAAATCTTTGTTGACAAAACCTCTGGGATAGTTACTAATTTGAAGGACCAGAGTACTCAAAATATTTGAGGATATGTGGGATATATTGATGAAATATTATAAGAAAACAGAAAGACTATAGGTAAATGTAAATTGCACATTTCTGACAATATTAAACAAATAAATAAAAAAGACTTGAAAATACCTCCACTTGTTCATTAAAAGAAATACAGGGACATTATGACTGTTCTACATACTTCCTACATACAATAATACATGAAAAGTATGATTGTCTCTAAGTGAGGCAAAGTATGTTTCTTGGTTACTTATTTGCAATTGATGTTTTATTGATGGTTTCAAATCATCTGTGACACCCTCTACAGAGAGTAGTATGCAGCAGATCACAGGAAGATGAAATTATAAAAGTTTCTATGGCATATTTATTTTTCAGTTTTGATAATTCTGTTTCTCCAGCCCATCTTCATAGCTGTTTTACTAATTCAACTGTCTATAATTCTTTCAACTCTTCTACGTGCACCTATCTTGACCTTGGTATGGTTTCTACAGCTTTAGAAATTTTAAATAAGAAAATTAGAAGCCAGGGAGTGGTGGTGCATGCCTTTAATCCCAGCACTTGGAAGGCAGAGGCAAGCAGATTTCTGAGTTCGAGGCCAGCCTGGTCTACAGAGTGAGTTTCAGGACAGCCAGGGCCAGACAGAGAAACCCTGTCTTGAATAACAAAAAAAAAAAAAAAAAAAAAGGAAAATTAGAAATAAGATTTGTTTGTATTAACAATATGGGATTTGGGTAGGGCAAATTCTTACCTAACCAATGATTTTCTCATCATTAACAGACTAAGAAACACAGGGAGATAAAAGTTTCCTTTTTCTTATTTTAACTATCAAGAAGAAGAAATCATACCATGCTATGGAAGATAGTTCGGCTTGGTTTGCTAGTGAAACTGGAGAAACACTTTTATTAGTAACATGACTGTTCAATGACAGAAAGATGTCAATATTATTTTGAATTTACTAAATTTTAAAATTGTCTTGAATTTGTCATGATAGTTATCACATCTGCATTTACTTAGAATACATCTTTTTTTAAGATTGAAATTTCTATTTTCTTCCTCCGCCTTTCAGATTTAGAAAACTACACCAAATGTCTCCCTAAGAAAATCTCCTATTTGAAATCATTCCCTTGCCTCAGTTTTTGTTAACAAACAGAAATAGAATACTAAGAGAATACATGTGTCGGAAGTATTATATTTCCTACTGAATAATTCCATTCAGAACTTAATTTGTAGTACCAATGTTCTTGAGTTTATTTCTATTAACCCATTACCTTGTTGTTTGTATCAGTAGAGTTGAGTGAAATCTATCACCCATTACAATAATCTGAACCACTCCTTCAAGTCATTTTATACAAGTGCTTGTTGCTATCTACCATTAACAATAACAGTATTTCTACAAACTAACTTGCATAATCAACACATTTATTTATTAGTTCTTTGGAATTAACAGGATGAAGAAACAGGGTGACTGGATAATATAAAAGCCCTAAATAGGGAATTTGAACTTTGTTGTTGTTATTATTGTTGTTGTTCTTATTCTTCTTGTTCTTATTTTTATTCTTGTTTTTTTTCCCCTTTGGATTGATAAAATATATTGCTTGTCACTTTGAGATAGGATACCAACAAATTTTCCATGTAGGAGGATATCAGGAGGATAGAAAGATCAGATAGGTCTGATGTTGATGGCACCAAACTGTACAGAAGCTGAAAATGCTAGTGAACCAATGCAAATCCTATCCCAAGATTCTTATATCAAAATTTGCCTGTTCCCATGTGGAACTGATATTTTAAATTCTGACATAGAAATGGCTTGTCAGGACAATGAAGAACTCTGTCACTTTATGAATAGCTCTCTAGATTTTACCTCATTAACACAATCCAATCAATTTCTCTACCTCAAAACACAGAGATCAGCCCCCAACCCTGGGAATAGAAAACATGCTGAGTATTCTTCACCATTAGTGGAAAAAATTCTATTGTTTTTTTGACATTCTCATTATTTTGCACTGTAATGATACTCTCATTACTTATATCTCATATAATTTTGTTTAAGATATTTTCATTACTGTATTAATTTCTATTTATCTACACATTTAACTTCCAGTGCTCAAGACACTATAGTTTATAGAAGAGAAATCTGGAATCATTTGTCACAAAAGAAACAAAAGTACTTGGTAAGCATGTCTTTATCTTACCTCCTTTACTTCAGGCTCTTATTACAACTCAAACAAGATATGTTCTTCCTCTATTTTCCATTTGTCCAATTGTGTCCAAGCTCAACAAGAAGGCACATTTTTTTATGTTTAGGTTTATGTATGCTCATAATTAAGAAAATATATTTATAAGCTTTTAGACATTTTTTAATGAATGTATATTTAAAATAATGCTGAGCTTTCTTGTTGAAAGTGTAAAATTCATGCAAATAAAGCAATTTATGATTATTCATTATTAATTTCACTTGACAGTCATTAGACTCTTTTTCATTTCTCTGAAACAAAATAAAAATCACTCCTGATAGTCTGCTGTAGAAATATATCGATTCAGCTTATGTTAAAGGAAGGAGAGCAAAATAAAATTTATTTACATTGAATTGCCACATTTAGCGTCTCTTTGGTGTATTTGGCTTTAGAGCTTTCAACTATTTCCTCATCCTTGCCCTAGAATGCTTGACTCTTTTCATTCATTTGCTGATTTCTGAAGCATTTTTCAGTCTGACAACTCTTAGATAAATTGAGTACTTTTCTTCATGCTCTTTAAAAATCAATTTTCTTTTAACTTCATAGTTTTATCTATTTCAGTGAATGATGGTTGATTCCTCCCATTAAAGCCTTCTCAAAGCTAACATCCTTGTAGTTCAAAGTCCTAGATAATAATTTGACAACATTTTTGAAGTCTGTCAAAAATCTTCTAATGCTAAGATGTTCAAGTATCAGCATCCCACTTTTGTGCCAGATGCCCGAATCACTCATCACTCCTACAGAAATTCTTTGAATCTCACTTGAACATGTTTTCTGTAGTAGAATGACATTTTTATATATTCTTATATATGTGTGGGAAAGGGTGAAAAAAACAATATATATTTAAACATATGAAGAAATACGTATCTACTTAGAGAGGTAGGAGAACTTAGGGAGAGTTTAATTTTAAACTATTTTTCTCCTCCTTTATTAATAACTGCTTAATTTTCCCATCCTTTTATTGACTTCTCATTAAATAAGTAATAGGCATAAATTATTATTAGTTAATTATTTATATTATACCCTAGTACAACTATCCTGATTCTAATAAAATAATGCATTGTTGATAATGTTCGAAAGCCCATATTAGAGAGTCAGGCCAATAGATAGGACTAGCCTGGTACTGTGGACTAGCTTTGCGATAGGCCTTTGAACAGTTTCATAATTTGCCACTAACTCATCTAAGGCTGAGGACCTATTAAAAAGTCCTATCAGAAAAGCTCTCATGAAGCATCTTAAAGATGGATACTGAAGAAACCATTTCAGGAGTCAGGAAAATGTTAAAGTAGCATTTTTATTATAAAAGAGTAAAAACGTCCTAAATTCTAAACATAACATAAAATATGATGCAAAGGATTAAAAGATATGTAGCTCAAAAAGTAAAAAGGAATATAAAATAAGTTTAATATATAAAATATACAAAGTAGCATAAAATGGTAATTAACCCAGATATGGGGGTGGAGTTATGAATAATTCAGAGATGGAGAAGGTAGTTTAGTTTGTATCTAATTGATTTTAAAGTAGGTCACTCAAAAAGTGAATGGATTCAGTCATTTATTAATGTGTATCTACAAAAATCTTCAAAACTGTAAGAAATCAGTCATAACTTATTATTCTTTCTTGACCCCCTTCTGTGATGTTTGAACCTAGTTGAACAAGTCTATGATTTTTCATCTGCCATTTTAAATGGTGGCTGAAAGTTTGACTAGGAAGATTGGAAAATATTAGTTTTTATTTGTCACTCTTATGAGGGGAATAAAATACATCTGTGTATGAGGGTTGTCTGGGTTTTTTTTTCTTCTTTCCTGGGGTGAAACTATGATAGGGTATTTTCTATTGAGTGGTTATTCTCAGAACTAGAAATTTCAAAGGAAAAAAATAACTCCTATATTACATATTGTATATCTGATGTTTCTTTTAAAAAAAGTCACTAACACCATTTTTCTATTAAAGTTGAAAATTAGTAATATTTTCTGCCCTTGGAAAAATAGTCCATGAGTAAATAATGATGTGTTTACAGAGCAATAATTATGCTAAAATTTATGAGGAGAGATGTATTAAGAAAAATTTTAAGACTATTTACTGTCTTTTATTTAAACCTAGGGAGAAGTGAATATTTCAAACTTCTAGAATTGGAGATGCAAACAATTAAGAAATGATTAGCTGGCATCATCATACAAGTATAAACCATGATATATAAGAATAACTATGCAGTTAGCAGGAAAAAAATGGGTTGTAATAACATAGAGAAATTTTCCGGGATTGTTTTTCATCAAACAAGAGCTTATCGTTTGCCTGAGATTTTCCTGAGTTTCACAGTCCACTGTGGTGTGATCATTTAAACATTGATATGTTGAATATCTCTGTTACTAGAGTATAGAAAAATGTTTTGTTTGTTTAACTTTTCATGTAACTCTGAACAATCTTTAGCCTATATTAAGATATTTATTATATTAGTCACATCAGACTTACCAATTACATTTAACATTTAAATGAAATCTGTCATAATTGAAGACATGGCTACCTCTTCAACACCCATTTTTATATTAGTGCTAGAAACAAATGTCCCTGATAAAAATGTTTACTATGGGTGATTTCACCAGGTTGTCTGTTCCAGGTTTGATATGACTTAGCCAGTTGAGGCATTACTCAAAGACTCTGAAAAAGTTACACTTTTAAAATCCTACATGTAATTGTGGAATTGAATTTTCTATATTCATCTAGTTTGAGGCCCAATGCTGTTGGCTACTTCCCTGATCAATTAGACAATCCCCTTTCCTGCTAGCCAATGCAGCCCTGGATCTTTGAATTACAGAATTCACCAACAAGTATGTGATCCACCTGTAGTACCTCTACCTTCTTCTTTTAGATCCAATTCTAAACAGTTCCCTACTCTTAAAAGTTCATATTATTAGTGTAGGCTCAGTAAAATAAGCTCCTTATTTATAGGTTCTCCAAATCCAGTTTTATCTGAGACATTAGTAATGGCATGCAGCCAGCAGTTCATGAGAGATGGTGAGTATAATGATAATGTAGAAGTGTGGGAACCTTTCATATAAACAAATGCCTAGTTGCTGTTTAAAATTCTACAAGTTCTTTTTATTGATTAGGTTCAGTCAACATCTACCAACAAGTATTGTAAAATTGCATTGTGTATATCTTAATGTATAGTTTATAAGTCACCCATGTCTTTCCTTATATCCTTACTTTGTATGTTATATTGCAGATTACAAAATTAGGTTGTTTTTATAATTAATATTAAGACATTAACATTGAAAGTCATTATTCACATTCTTTAAATGCTTGTTCATGGTTGGTATTGACCTTCTCTATTAATTATCACTGATTTTTTTCTCTTTAAGACAAATAAGGGTAAGAGAAATAGGGAAATATGTTAAAGGCACCTGCAAGACACCCTGTAGAATTGAATGAGGTTTACAGGATCTACACTGCAGAACAAAAAGAACTGACTCCCTCAGGGTATTCACTGATCTGCACAGGCACATTGCTGCAGTCATGGACACAGATGCACACCCCAAAACACAACCACACCCACATACCCTTCAAAGAACAGATACAAACATACACACACACACACACACACACACACACACACATCCATATACTCCCCAAAGTGCAGACACATATGCACACAAACATACAATACACACATATCAGTACATAAACATTCACACACACACATATCCCCAAAGAACAAACACACAGACACATCCATATACTCACTAAACAGCAAGCACATGCACACACAGACACACATCACACATCAGTATACACAGACACACACACACACACACACACATCAGTATACACACAGACACACACATTTACTCCCTAAAGAACAGACACACACACACACAGACATACACATCAGTACATATGTAAGATTGAAGAATCAGAGACATCTCAGAAAAAAACCAGGACGCCAGGAATTTCCTTAATAAGATAAGCTCAGGAACTTTAGGAAGGTAGTGGAACTCTCTAGAAGGGAAAGGCTAATTAACATTCCTCAGATCACAGGGTGAGAAACTACTTTCAAGTGGGGGCACATTCTGCAGGGTGGACCTTTGCCCATCTTCAGACAAGGTAAGTCATTGCCACCTCTTTCCCTAAAGACAAAGAGTCACATTGTCCTACTAATCACATTGTGTCTAATGGCTGCTGCCCTGAAAATTGTATAAAAGATCATTGAACAAGCTATGCAAGGTCCCCTCCTTTCCTAAGGATCAGGGGCCACCTCAGTGCACTGAAATAAAAATCCTCATGTTCTTTGTACCGATCAGGCTCCATGTGATTCACTGGAGGGGTCTCCAGTAAGCAAAGGCTCGACAGGATCTTACACATACACACACACGTTTTATATATATATATATATATATATATATATATATATATATATATATTACAATATTATACAATATTATACAATATATATAAAATATTATACAATATATATATTAATATATATATAATGTGTGTATATATTCAAGTTTTTTTAATTTTATAATTTTTAAAGGCTAAAAGATGATATTACTACAGAATTTACTTACTCTCAGACTATGATTATTGTTAGCATCAGGGCCTCCAAAGCCCATGACATTGCATGGCGAAGCATGGGCAGATCTCACAGACCTGTTTCCAGGGCAAAAGCCACCATATTCCCAGAATCCATTAGGCTCACCTCCCACCTTTACCTGCAGCCACTACATCAGAACCCATATATATATATATGGGGAACATTCCTCTAGCTCTCTCTCTCCCTCCTCTCTTGCTGCTACTGCCCCCTCTCTCTCTATCAATTAAACTTCTTACACGTGGAACTGTTTGGGCCTAGTGTGTGGTGTGTTCTGATGTGACTAGCCATTCTAACACATCAACTAATGCCGTGACTCTGATATTGGTGGTTCCATCAGCAGCTGCTGCATTTCCTGGCAGTGGGGATGGGCAGAAATCAGGACCACATGGACCTGTCACAGCACCAGCAACTGCAGCTGCCATGAATATGCAAGTTCTCGGCCCCCTCAGCTGGTGGACTAGAATCGCAAGCTTTCACCATGAAAGCTGAAGCTGCTGAAGCCACAACCAGGTTGCAACCGAGGATCCAGAGCTGCCCCATATATCCAGGGGACATATGAACTTGTACCACATGAGCTGTGCCCCGCCTGGTCTATCATGTGGAGCTAGCCTCTGCTCAGGCCTACATCTACCCATTCAGTTTCACGTTTTCTATTTACCAGTCTGCTATAATTCTCACACAGACACCAGCATATTAATTGGTAGGATCAGTCAAGGGGAGGACCTCCAGTTTTCCAGACACAGCCTGCCCAACCTTCTCTGTGAACTACGGGGTTTACAGTCATGCCTCCCAGCTGACATATGTCTTAGGACTTCTACCATTGGTTGCCCCTCCCTCGAAAGCAACTCTTAGTTCCCCAATTATTCTGGGCTCTTGCAGCCATAAAGTCATTGGTACAAGGGTGGGTTGCTTTCCACAGCAGGCCCAGGGTCTGCTGAGTAGCCACTAGGGGGTCCTCGTGATGACTTGGACCACTAGCCTGGCTGATATTTTTTTGATTTTTGAACTGTTCTCAGGATGCTGGTATGAATAGTCCAACTACCTGCCAATGAGTGTCAGAATGTCTTCCACCATACCTCCAGGCCCTCCACTGGGATGTCTCCTGGAAAATATCATATCTTTGAAGCTAACACCTGACTTGAAGGCATCAAAATTAATATATCTCTGCAATAAGATCTGGATTAAATATCAACTAGATGGGAGTTCAAAATGGTCACTTAATGCCACCCTAGATCCAACTATTTTAAGGGATCTTAATACATACTGCCAGCGAACTGGTAAATGGAAGGAGATTCCCTATGTCCAAGCATTTATCTATCTCCATTCCAATCCCTCCTTGTGCTCTTCTTGTCCCCCAACCCAACTTCTCTTAGCCATGAAATCTACACAACCTCCGCTAGATGATGCTACAATGCCAGATCCAGCTAATGAACTACCCCCTTTTTGCCACAAATCTGTCTCCATGACACCAGAAAACCAAACTGCTGCCTCAGTTTCTCATCCTCACCAGGATGCCCCAGAGTCTGCTAGCTCTACTTCTCCAGAACTTTCTCCTTCTTCTTCTGTGCCAGCTGTGGGCTGCTTCAAATGCCCCACATTGGCAGCTACCTTCACTCCTCCTGTCACCCGCTCTAAGGCTACATAAAGCCAAACCTCCAAGTCCTTCATCCCCAGAGACATCTGACCCAGCAATGGTCCTTCCTCTAAGGGAAGTTGCTGGAGTAGATGGTCTTGTCAGAGTACACATACTGTTCTCACTTAGTGAACTTTTCCAAATAGAAAACAGGCTGGATCCTATTCTTCTAACTCTTCCAAGTTTATTAAAAAGTTTTAGTATATCACTCAACCTTACAGCTTGATTTTCCATGATATTCATATGATTCTTACTAATAATTTACTTCCTGAAGAATGCAGATGAGTCTGGGAAGAGGCAAAAGTACATGCAGGTGGAATTCACCAAACAGACGGCACATACCCAATTGGCTCTGAGACAGTGCCAGATCAGGATCCCAGGTGGAATTACAATTCTACAGGTGGCATTTTAGCCAGGGGCAGATTCATTACATGCCTTCTGGCTGGTCTTAGAAAAGTGGCCTTAAAGACAGTAAATTTTGAAAAACTCCAAGAGATTGTCTAGGACAAGCAGAAGAATCCATCTCAATTTTTAGAATGCCTTACAAAGGCTTTATTACAGCATTCCAATCTGGACCCTGAAAACCCAGAAGATAAGCAACTTCTGATGACCTACTTCTTTTTCCAGAGCTACCCTGACATAAGAGCTAAACTTAAAAAACTAGAGAGGTGACCCCTAAGTCCACAGACAAAAGTCTTAGGGATAGCCTTCAAAGTAAACCATGGAAGAGATGATAAATTCCACAAACAAAAATACCATATGCTGGCAAAGGCTGTCCGGCCAGCTCCAGCCACTACCCTGGACTCATGGTCTCCTAAGAGTCAGGCACCACCAGGTGCCTGCTACAAATGTGGTAAAAAAAAAAAGGTCATTGGGCAAAAGTCTGCCCTACCTTCCACAAGCCAAGAGGGCCATGCCCTAGGTGCCATCAAGAGGGACATTGGGCTGTTGATTGCCCTCATGTCACACAGAACAGGGGAACATCACTCCCAGATAACCCTCCAACTGATCTCTTAGGCTTGGCTATGACTGACTGAGGAAGCCCAAGCTCCCCTTACCCAACCACTGCCATCACTAGCAGGGAGCCTCGGGTAGATATCATGGTATGTGGGCGACCCATCTCCTTCCTCCTGGACTAGAGCCACTTACTCAATCCTGACGGAGTTTTAGGGGCCCACTTCTCCTTCTCGTTTTCCTATTGTCAGGGTAGGAGGGCAACCTTACTTCCCTCTCCAGACCTTCATCCATTCCTTTTTGGTAGTGCCAACATGTTCTGTCCCTTTATTGGGAAGGGATCTTCTAGCTAGGCTGGTTGCCTCTATTTCCTTTGCTCCCCATATTCGCCTAAACCCAGGCTCACCAGCAGTTTCTCTGCTCCTTCTCCTAGCCAGGCAACCTATTAACACTACCATGTTATTTCCTTTAAAATCTTCTCAGGTATATCCACGAGTCTGGGATATCCAGAACCCCTCTATTGCTAAACACCATTCTCCTGTCATCATCCAATTACTGGAATCTACCAGGTATATAACCCAAGCTCAATACCCTCTCTCTCTTCAGAGCCTCAGGGTACCTAAGCCTATTATTTCTGATCTCTTGAGAAAAAAAAACTCCTTCGCCCCACCTCTTCTCCATTTAACACCCCTATACTAGCAGTTAAGAAGCCTAATGGTAACTATCACCTGGTTCAAGACCTCAGGCACATTAATTCTGCAGTAGTTCCTCTCCATCCTGTTGTGACTAACCCCTACGCACTTCTTTCCACTATTCCCTCAGGGACTTCCCACTTCTCAGTTTTAGATCTCAAGGATGCATTTTTCTCTATCCCTCTACATGCTTACCTCTTAATATTTCCAATCTTCCTCCTTGACCTAATACTGACCACTCCCTATCTCACTCCTGCTCTGAAACTTTAGAAAAACTATTACCTCATCCTTCACACATATAGGAGGGCACATTGCCTCAGGCCATTTATACCTGTTATACAGATGGTAGCTCCTTTTTTACATGAAAAGGCTAGAAAAGCTGGCTATGTCATAGTGTCAGACACCGAAGTGGTGGAGGCACAGGCCCTTCCTACTCACATCATCAATCAACAAGCTGAACTAATAGCCCTTACCCATGCCTTTCAACTGGCACAGGGAAAATCCCTCAACATCTACACAGATCCCAAATATGCTTTTCATATCCTTCTGTCTCATGCTGCTATCTGGAAGGAGCATGAGTTACTTACCACAAAAAAGAAGATCAGTAACTAATGCAAACCAAATTTTGGCAAACCATGCTAAAGGCCTCCCATCTCCCCACAGCCATTGGGATTGTCCACTATAGATCATACCAGACAGACGACTCTATTGTCTCCAGGGGAAACAACCAAGCTGACGAGGCAGCCAGAGGTGCAGCCTTTAGAGGCCTAGACTCATCTCATCCTCCACAGGACATTCTTACACTGCAACCTACATCTCCACCTTCTTCAACCCCTGACACCCACCAAACTCTGTCCTGTATTCACCAACTCTTTCATGCTAACAGCCAAGCATTATCTTCTTTTGTTAAGACCCACCTATACTCTACTCCTGAGGACTTAAGCTTCTTAAAATCTATCACTGCTTTTTGCAAAATCTGTCATAAATCTGACCCCAACCCAAGGTATTGTAGCACCCCTTTTCCTACTCATCAGGCTAGAGGTTCCCTTCCTGGAACTGACTGGCAATTTGACCTTACCCACTGTCAGGCATGCCAAGTACCTCCTGGTCTTGGTGGACACCTTCTTGGGGTGCGTAGAGGCATTTCCCACAACTAACAAAAGGGCTCAGACAGTTTCTGATCTCCAAGAGATCATCCCCCAGTTTGGTGTCCCAGCCTCTCTCCAATCAGACTATGGCTATGTCATAGTGTAGGACATGGTTTGTCCTAAATTTACTTCCCAAGTCTCCCAAATCCTATCTAAGACCCTAGACATCCCCTGGCATTTTTCACATTCCTTACCACCCTCAATCTTCTTGTAAGGCAGAAAGAACTAATCGCTCTTTAAAAACCACTCTTGTTAAGCTGTCAAAGGAACTTCCCCTTGATTGGGTAAAACTCTTACCTCTGGCTCTTTTTAGGTTATGACGTCTCCCAAAGAGACCTCTCCTCATCTCTCCCTTTGAACTCATGAATGGACATCCAGTCCTAACTCCTAGTCTTTCACCTAAATGCTCTCCCCTCCCAAACCATCTACTTACCCCATTACTTTGCCACCTCCATTCTCTCCTATGTAACTTTGCTGACCACTATCTAATTTCATCATACATTGTCTCCTGTCCACTGACTATCAACATTGAAGACCAAGTCCTTCTATCCTCTCCAGGTCATCAGCACTCACCTCTCTCTCTCAAATGGCAGGACCCTTTTAAATTCATTCTTGTGACTCCTACAATGGCTAAACTCGAGGGACTCTCTCATTGGGTCCATCTGTCTCACCTCAAACCTTCCATTCCTCCACCTAAAAATGACTCTTCATACAAATCAATCTTAACAGGACCATGCTCTGTTAAGGTCCAGTGTACAATGAGATTGACCACCTTGTCCCCAATCCCAGAAAATGAGACTCTACTCCAGCAACCAAGCTTGACCTCACTGGATTATACATGGGCTTCTCATCCTCCCCCTGCTGTTCATTTCTACCCAGGGTAGCCCTTATATCTGGAGATTTGAGGTTCAAGAAACCCCCACAAATAACAAACAGTCTTTCCAAATATGGTCAGGAATCTGCTCCATAGCTGGATGCCAGGAACCAATCCAAATTGCTATCATCCCAGGATCTGTAATCCCATCTAAATATTATGATCTTTATACTTGCTTTCTCTTTAACCAGACAAAAGATTATTGTAGAAAATGGCCAGATGAATATGGGGGCTGCCCATATTTGGTCTTGTCAGACACATATGCTAGGATCACGGATTAATCATTTCTTCTATCAACACCACAAGACATTCTTTTTCTACATACAAGACCCATGGGATTCCAGGTGAAAGACAGTAGTTGTTGGTAAGTTCTACTGTAAAAATCAGTCCGGGTCCCCAGTAAGTACCATCCATATCCAGAGAAAATATGTCTCAATTGCCCAAACCACGGATATTGGAAAAGCAGGGGAGATAATCAAACACTCTCCTGAGGTCCTTATGCCTTTGACATCACCCCTCATAAATGGCACCCCTCATAAATAACTTGTCATTTCGCCTTTTACTTCAGACTTTGACCTCGGCATACTAACACCTTAATGTCACCAGACCTGGAAGCTTTAAGGATTGCTGGTTATGTGTACTTCCCGAAACTAACTCACAATTGTCACTTACAGCATCTCCGGTGATATTTCCAAGTAATGTTACCTCACCCTTTGTTAGCTGCCCTGGCTTCAATGTTGCCATGACTCCATACCTTACCTCTGTCCTTCTCTTTGCCATGCTAACCTGTTTTAAGGCCTCTAGGACTCATTCAGTGGGAATGTTGGGCTCCTTAGACTGCAATAGAACCATAACCCTTGATATATCATCTCTACCACAATGCCCTGCAATCCAAAACACATCAATCCTTCATGACACTCAGGCATATCATTGCCTACCTGCTAGTTGGTCAGGAGTTTGCACATTAGTACTTCTTTTCCCTGAACTGAGAACAATCCAGGGAAATGAGCCCCTGCCAATCCCAGTTGTAGATATGATAGCTGCCCAACATAAGAGGGCAGTCCAAGTTGTGCCACTCTTGGTTGCTACAAATATAGCAACCTATAGCATAGGTGTTGGTACTGGAGTTGCAGGGATAACGACTTCCATGACCCAATACAATACATTCACTTCCCAGTTTCAAAGTGATTTTCAAAAAATATCTAAAACTGTGCTTACTATTCAAAAACAGATCAATTCTTTGGCGGCCGTGGTCCTTCAGAACAGATGAGGACTAGATGTCCTGACAACTAAAGAAGGTAGTCTTTGCCTGTTCCTCCAAGAAGAAAGTTGTTTCTATGTCAGCCAATCTGGGATAGTGAGAAATAAAATCCAGGAGCTACAGTCAGACATAAAAAATTTCAGGGACCACGAGACCTCTAGTTCTGGAATTTTTGAAAACTCCATATGGAAGTGGATACTCCCATTTGTAACTCCTTTCCTAGTCATCTTCCAGGTGTTATTATTTGCTCCCTGCCTCATTAATCATGTTTCTACATTCCTTCACTGGAAAATACAAAAAATTATAACCAAACTATCAATCAGCTCTTGTTACAGGATTACTAGCCGCTGCCCACAGATGAGCCATTGTCCACAGAGGAACCTGATGTAAATGTTTACCAAGTGGATTCCGAAGGTGAAAGCCTCCTACCCCCCATTGACAATGCCCCTAGACAGCAGGAAGTAGCTTAAGAGACACCCTCTTTCCCTTTTCACCATTGGCTTCCCCTTCCCTTTTTCTTTCCTTCTCTTTATAATATCAGAAAGGCAGGTATGTTAGCATTAGGGCCTCCAAAGCATGGGCAGTTCTCACAGACCTGTTTCCAGGGCAACAGCCACCATATTCCCAGAATCCATTGGGTTCACCTCCCACCTTTACCTGAGGTCACTACATCAGAACCCATCTAAATACAGGGAACATTCCTCCAGCTCTCTCTCTCCCTCCTCTCTCTACACTGCTGCCTCTTCTCTCCTTCTCAATTAAACCTCTTACAGGTAGAACTGTTTGGGCCTAGTGTGTGGTATGTTCTGACATGACCAGCCTTTCTAACACATCAATTATGCCAATAGCATTGGCATTTCAATTTTGCAAGAATAGTAAAATAATAAAAGCATCAATTTATATTTTTCTTGTCTTTTGGTTAAATTATATCCATTGAATTTGACTGTAAAGGAAAAGTCAATTTTTTAGCGTTTTCTTATCTTTTTCCTCTGTTATATGGAAAAAAACAGGTAGAATTGGTAAGTTCATATCAAATTATCAAATAATAATAAGAGAAACTAAGTCTCATTAAGTATATGCTGATCGGCTTACGTTTAGATTTATGTTTCCCCTCAGAAAACCCCCTATTCTCCCCTTATCCCTACTCATCAACCTACTCCCACTTCCTGGCCTTCCCATTTCCCTACACTGGGGCATAGAACCTTCACAGGACAAAGGGCCTCTCCTCCCATTGATGACCAACAAGACCATCCTCTGCTACATATGCAGCTGGAGACATGAGTTCCCACCATGTGTACTCTTTGGTTGGTGGTTTAGTCCCTGGGAGCTCTGGGGTTACTGGTAAATTCATTTTGTTTTTCCTTCTATGGTGCTGATTTTACATTATATATCTCATCGTTGGTAGGAAATAGCTTTTTGAATGTACTTACCATACATATATCACAAATAAGAGTTTCAGGTATGAACTCTTATTTACTCTGGTTAGATTAATATACAGTATACATATCTGAAATATTTATTTAGGATAGAGAGGTGTTTCAAAATTTAAGAAATTTGCTGTATGCAGATTTTTGGAGTTAAGTTACCAGACAAAGTAAGGAGGCTAAATGTGACCTCCCCCAGCCTCCAGAGGGCTGAACCCGAGACCTTGTCCTTGTTACAAGCAGCTAGCCCACCTAGGGTGGAGTCTTTCACTTTAGGTGAGGGCTATTGTTCAGCCTTGTCTGCAACTTCCCTAAAGGAGCCACTCCTTTCCAAGTTGCTTTGCCTACCTACTGGACAAAACAACAAAATGCTAATGAGGCCACAAGATCCTGGCAGAGTGGAGAATGGGTCCCCTCCCTCTATTATCTCAGACTCTGAAAAACACATTGGTCCTTGATCAGAAACCTGTCTTGGTCTCATGATTTCTTCTTTTCTTGCCATCCCCCCATGTAGCCCTATCTTTCCATTTAGGGAACCTAGTTCATGTAGCTGGTGATGGCTCCAGCTAAATATTGACTATAACTGAAGCTTTAGGGATCTGATGTCTCCTTTCAGCCTCTGTGAACATCTGTACATTCTGTTACAAACACACAAACATAACCTATAACCATTGGCAATCCACAGATTTAGATATATTCAATAAATGTTTACTTTCCTTATTATGCTATATTATTAGCACCACTTTTATTTACTTTGTGATGATAATTTTTACATGTTGAATGTAGATATTTATTAATCTTTTACTTCACTCTGCTTTATGAACCCTGGCTTCTCTTCTTCTGTTTCTTGTTGGTTCGTTTAATGTGTGTGTGTGTGTGTGTGTGTGTGTGTGTGTGTGTGTGTGTGT
>JADRCC010238034.1:0-13305 GCA_019843855.1 Hylomyscus alleni
TGGTGATGGTGATGGTGGTGGTGGTGATGATGGTGGTGGTGGTGGTAATGATGATGGTGATGATGATGATGGTGGTGGTGATGGTGATGGTGATGATGATGATGGTGGTGGTGGTAGTGATGGTGATGGTGATGATGGTGATGATGATGATGGTGATGGTGATGATGGTGGTGATGGTGATGATGATGGTGGTGGTGGTGGTGATGATGATGATGAGGCTGGAGAGATGGCTCAACATTTGAGAGTGTGAGCTCTTTTTGCAGAGAAACCCAGTTATATTGCTAGCACCCATATAGAGCAAACCTGTAATTTTGCCTCCAGGGGAAACTCTTGCCTGTGAGTTTTGTGGGGACCTCAACTCCCATGCACACATTCCCACATAGACCTACACATAAAATAAAGTACATGTTAAAAATTGATGAATTTCACATTAAGATCCTTTTGTTATGTGAAAGACACTGCTAGGAAGATGAGAGGCCACCCACATACTGGGAGGAAAGAATTTCGTGCCACTGCAGAGGAACGTCATCAGGATAGAGAAAGAACTCTCAAAATCCACCAGCTGGCAGATAAACCAATTTATACATAGGTAAAGATCTGAAGTGTATTAATTAATGCCAGCACAGGCATTAATCAATTAATATTTAAGACTATGATGTAAAATTCATTTCAGAAACTTTAAATGAAAATTGCTAATAATATCCAGTGCTGGTAAGGACCTAAAAAAAGGAAGCTTCAGATCTTTCTGGTAAAAATACAAACAGCAGAGGCATTTGGGGAAAGAGCTTGGCTGTTTTTCTAAAATTCAACATGCACTTACATAGGATATGGCAAACTCACTTCTTTGCACACTTACCACAAAGAAATCTTAGAGAAATCAAATCTTATATTCAAACAAAAATATTTTTTTCCAGACAGAAAATGGATTCATATTATAATTGAGGATTTGTACATTTGACAAGCATTTCCTTCTTCTTTTTTTTGTTACCCACTGAAACTTTAATATTACAATAGTCATTATTTCTATTATTAAATATAAGCCTATTGCATTTACTTTGTATATTCAAAATTAGAGCCTGTCAAACAAAAATATTTTTAAAATTTTGTAGCAACGATATTAATAATTAGTCTCAATGGAAATAACTCAAATATCCTCCAAAGGTTAATGAATAAATAAACTTTGGTAATCTGTACAATGAAGTACTAATCACCCATAAAAAATGAACGAACTATTGATCCGTGTGACTTGAATAAATACGAGAGGTTTTTAGACTGAGTGAAAGAAGACACTGCCAAAACATCATCGTGTCTCCTATTTAATTGACATTCTCAATAGAAAAGACTGTGCAGTGTTCAAAAACAAACTGGTGATTGTTAGCATGCAGGGTGAGGGCAGAGAGAGGGAGAGGCTGGGTTCCACTGGGAGATCAGAAGAGATGTGACCCAATGCACAGGCTCAGGGTGAGCTTTTGCTCAGAATAAAGCATTCTCCTTAGTATAAAGTTTTCTAGAGACAGACAAGTTCACAGATGCCATCGGTTTGGTGATGGGGGTTGAGGAATTATCTGCTGATATTTCTATTTTCTGTGCGCAAAGGGAGAAGAAGCCTCTTTCAAAGTGAACGAAGGGAAGGCACTGCAGGTTGCACAGTCCTTTATTCTGTGTGTGTGAGCAGAGCTACTCTATGTTCATACTTAGATTGCAGTCTCACAGCATAACCATTTAGCCAACATCATAAGCAACATCAAAAGATTTCCACTTTGAAGATCCTTTAAAGAAAGATAAAGTTCGCGAAGATGTATGCAAGGTTTTGTCCTGTGTTGCTGGAAGTTCAAGTGGCAATCTTTCCTGAGGAATGCAGGCTTTCTCACAGAATGCTTACTAAGTGGCCTTTGAAAGTCACACATCTGCTTTCAAAATAAGAGTGCTTTTTATTATAAAAACCAACATTTGCATGAGAATAACCAGTGAGGTTTGATAGTCACAAAATTATGAACAGGCGTTACCCTCTGGTTACGACCTTAAGGATATATGAAGAGGTCTTCACAAGGCAAAAGGGGGTATTTGTGAAACTACATTGGCCAGAGTGAGTACATTTGACTACATTTATGATTTGTTATTTCAAATTTAATGTAGGTTACTCCTAGACACAGAAGGTCCAGTGGCCTTTTAAACACCCATCAGAATAAGTTTTTGCACGGGAAGTTTTATGTTACTGACTTATGATCGGAAGAAAAGTATGAAGCAACATTTTTAAAACACCTCTCCCTCTGAAAGAAGCAATTAAAACAGGCCATTGGGATCTCTGACACTTATGTTTTAAGCACTGCTATCCCCTTTCTTCTCTAGAGAGGAGAGTGAAATTGGTAATACCAGGAGCTTTTCTTAGCAATGTCTACATAAAATACACGAGTCTATAAACACAATAGAAGTGGATTTACGTAAAGGAAAAGTTGTAACGTTTAGTCAGTTTCTGCTTACTCTTGATTTTTCTCTAAAAATGCTTTCCCATGCATATAAAAAATGGATTTTTTTTGGCACGTATAGAAGCAACAAGGTTAAAAAGAGCCTTAAATGTAAGAAGGAAACTATTAGAGAAAAAAAAAACCCTTCAGTTGTTCTATAATTATATTAGTAGTGAGTGCCTCAAACATCACTATAATGCTGATCTTTACTCGAAAGTAGGCATATAACATCACTGAAACTTACCCAGTACAGCCTCCCAAGATATGATGGTCAAGGTCTGTGAGGAGGTCTCTCAAGGCAGAAGTCTTGCTCACTCCGATTGATTATAATGGGATATTACCCAGACAGCTTGAAAGGGTCCATAATGACTGGGCTTGTGTGTCAAACTAGTTTTGCAGACTTCTGTTTGCATGTCCTTTTATGCTCTAACAACATATCTATGCCTATGTATATAAGTCTCTGTGTATACAGGCTTGTTCTATATATGGATAACAGACAACCAATTTGATACCAGTTCTCATCCTGAAAGACCAACTCTCTTGTTACAAAAATAAAAATGAAACCAGGATTTCCGTAAGATGTCAAGAACTGCATATACTAAAACTGCAAGCATACCCAGAACCCAAAAGGCTTGAAATAGAAAGAAATCCTGACTAGTTTCCCAGCAATATAGCCTATAAGCATTTGCTACTAAGAGGTGAAAAAAGTCTCACTAGGAGGTGCTGAGCTGTTAAACATCCATGTGTTTGACTAGTTTACATATCTGATTTTTCTACATTAGAAGCTGAAAACAACAAGAGCAGAGTAAGGCCTGTGTGGGCAGAGCAGGATCTATTCTCCTCTATTTAGAGAAGGACCTGAGTCGTACAATAAGGAATGGTTTCACCTAGAACACCTGTAAATAGTTCCTATGAATCCTTTGGCATAATCACTTCCACAGTCCCTGAGCATTCCACTAGAAAAGAAAAGTAGTTCCTATTCTTCACTTCCACTGCACTATAAAGACCCTGAGTGCCCCTCCCTTCTTCCTAATTTTCTCATCCATTGAATATTGAGCTGTACCATGAGAAACTCTAATGGACAACCGTCACAGGAAAGATTCAGTGGTGCTATGTATTGATGGAAAAATTGTCATGGGAGGTTCGTCTCCTGTTTCTTGATTACCACTCAGCTTTAATAGAGTTGTTCTTCATTGGATAGGTGTCTGTTACAGAGTGGAATACAATATAATAAAAGCAATACAGTTTGGGACAATGACAATTGGAAGAAGTCAGATTTTGCTGGAAGAAGAATAATGTATAACAGCTCAGATGGAAGGAGTCAGATGTCTCCAAGTTCTGGAAGAACTGAATTCATTGCCTGGAGGGGAGGTTGACAGAAATGTGTGTTGAATTCTAAATAAATGTTACACTGAGCCCAAGATCTGCTCTCTTGGAGGAAGCTAGAGTACAGAAAACTGCCCATCTGGCTAGACTGCTTTTCTTAGCCAAAAAAATAGGAACCCACTCCTATTTCTGAAATTCATGAAGAAATTACAGGATTTAAGTTCCAAGGGTACTTGATAAAAGTGAAGTAATACAATTTTATGTATATTTTTGTTAACATAAATAATGAAATATAATTATTTACAAGTAGTCATAGTGATTAGAAACTATCCCCATTGACTTGAAAAAATATTTTCTTTAGATTAGCATAAAAAGTAACCCATTGTTTATAGCAGAACCCTTTAAATGGCTGAGAAGCTGGGCTCCAATTTTAAAACATAGTATCTCTTTTAAAAATATGGTTCATAGCAGGTGAAGAGTTATTTTGAAACACCCTGACGGCTTAGTGGTTAAGAGCACTTGTCACCAAGCGGGGACACCCACATTCCACCCATGAGATCCACATGGAAGAAGGAGAGAACCAGTTTTCACAAGTTGTTTTCTGGTGCCCATATGCACGTTGTGGCCTTTGTGTACACATACACACATATACACACACACACACACTCACACTTACACACACACTTACACTCACATACACACATATGCACGCACTCAGGCATGCATGCACATACATGCACACAATAAGTGAACAACCAATAAAAAATCTGAAAACACAGAAATTAAAATCTTGTCTTAACTAAAAATACAGAGAAATAAACACCCATTAGAAGAGGAAAGGATGAAGAAGGAGGTCCTTAGGCCCCTGTCTGTTCTTCCTTGCCTACAGCTAAAAATTGGAGGGACAGTTGGCAGACACACATGGCTAACACTTCCGTTCCACTGTATCCTACACCCTCAATATCTGAAATGAATGCCAATAAGCTAAGGTAGTGCTCTTTGAAGACTCTCGGAATCGAAACATTTCTAGGGAACGGCCAAATTATAAGGGACCACATAATCTAAGTAGGGATAGACTAAGTGAGAGATAAAAACAATGTTAGAGACGGAGAGGAAGCATAAAAGCACAGCCCCGGAGGGCAAACTTACAGACATGAAGATTTGCGAGGAGGAGAATGCTGCTGGCCCCGAGAGCTGCTGTTGCAGAGTGAGAAACGGAGCACCTGGTACGGCACAGACACAGACTGGAAGACAGCTGCTTTATGCCCAGTATGAATTCACAACACACTTAGCTGACCTGGGCTCAGAGCACAGGATTTTCCCTGTCCAGTTACATTAAAGCAGCAGGAGGCCTGTGACTGGACAGGAAATGGGAGGCGGAACTAAGGGTTGCAGAGACAGAGAGCCCCTCTAGCAGAGAAGGAAGGCCAACATGGAGGCAGATGTGAACCAGTGTGGCTTTAACCAGCCACAGATAGTTATGACAGCAAAAGTTTAGGATAATTGGGATAAAGCTTTTATCATTATTAATTAATTCTGAAATTGTTGTATTGGCATCTTGTTAATTGAGAATTTATTGATACATAAATCTGATTGGTTAATTATAAGGTTCAAGAGTTTTGCTTTACTTGGTTACTGGAATGTGGGACCACTGATGGTGGAGAGAGAATTAGCAGCTCCAGGGACAAGCGAGTCAGACGTTGCGGGGGCAGGGGTAGGGGATTGGGGGTTGACACCTGACTCCCAGGTTATATACTTGAAAACTTGGACTCGCCCTTACATTATCCTGCAGTATATACCCAAGACATGTGGACAGGACCTTCGATCTTGAATGTGTACAAAATATCAGAACACAGAATTATCAGTGCTTACTCCTGCTGGAGAATGACTTTCAAGACACTAAGCTTTCATAGGTATTTTTCACTAAAGTAATTTTTAAAAATGGACCCAAGGATGCTAGAAAATACATAGGGAATTACTATTTTATATTTATCTAAAATGACATGTAATACCTATAAGTGCATTTGTATATTGTACACTAGATTGTGTGTGTGTGTGTAATTCAAAAGAAATTACCACTAATGGTAATAAATTATCCCCAACAGCCATACACTATCTGGCAAAATCCCCAGTATCAGGGTATGAGAATCCTTCTTCCAAGTTTCCAAGTGATTGGTCAGGGGATTCTAAGAGAAACTCAAAAGGCTATTTCCATTGCTCTTAGTATCCTTCCATAAATTGAAGGGACGTCTCTATCACTGAGGACACAATGCAATTTTGATGCAGAACTTGGAGGATTATAACTAGAACTGACTTGAAAAGCTCCCACTAGGGACTAGCTTTCTTGGTACCAGGAAATGCTACACAAACTGCTAAGGGAAGTAAGCGTCCTATATAGTCCTGCCCAGCTACGACTCCTAGGAACCACCATGACTAGTTACGGAGAGATATGCTGCTTAAAGATGCAAGAGTGGCAATTATATCATGGCGGTACCCAACAGCTATCTAATTGGCATGGGCCCTCAGCATGGGAGAATACATGCCTGGTACTAATCTTAGCCAGGGACTGTGGCATAGATCCCAGGGGAGAACCCATTACTGCTACTTTCCCAAACAAGTATAATTTCTAACTATAGTCTAAATACTTGTCTTTATACAGATAAGTGTAGATATCACTTCCCTCATCAAAAAAGATTCTTTTTGCAGCAGAAGTAGACCATTACAGAAAGCCACTAGTTAAAATGTGGCGAACAACCAATCTCATAAGATGCACACAAACGTGTTTTGGGTACCTGTGCCTGTATATTCACAGGCAGAGGGCTGGAGGTCATTTTTAGGTATCTTCTTTTATGTCTCTCCATCTCTTCGATACAGGTCTCTCATTGAACCTGGAGCTTACTCACTGGCTAAACTGGCTGACCAGAAAGACCCTGGGTTCCTCTTATTCTGCCTCTTAATCTCTTGAATCACTCTTGAATCACAGTGTGTACAACATGGTTAACTGTGGAAGTGAATGCCAGTATCCAGAAGCGGGTCTTTATTTTGCACACGAAGCATTTTACAGAATGAAGCCATCACGGCAACCCCTCAAAGCCTCTTTTAGTCAGCTCTACCCCTCAGATGGACTTAATTTTTTATTTTAAATATTGTTTGTCTCATACATATTCCTCTAGTTGTGAAGATCAGCACCAGAGATGGGAGATTTAGTCTTTGGATGATGGGAATCTGTTTAGTAAGGTCTCTTCTGTCACCTTTTGGGATCAAGGGACTGAACCTAGGGCCCCAAGAGATAAAATATCTCTCTTCACTGAGTCATCTCACTGGCCCATGGATCTTTAAATGCAGGTGGTTTATGGAGTGGGCAGTGTACTGTACTACAAGTCCCTTATCGTGCCTTAGCCCAGAGGCTAATGTGTGCTTACTTGGGTTGTCCACCATTGTATTGCTTCTGGTGGCGAGAGGATGTTCATCTTTTATGAACTTTGTATTTTTTTTAAGTTTGTAATCTCTATTTACTTATTTACCTATTTGTCTATTTTACATTTTTCTTTTGTTAAAATTTAAAACCAATGCAATTTGGTCTCTGAGGTATATAGGTATTTCCTCCCTCAGATAGAGCCAATAACCTTTAGTGGTAAGTCTCCATTTCTTTCCTCTTTGACTCTTGCCCTCCAATGCACGGCCGCAGGCAATCACTTACCTAGTTTTGTTTCTACATATTTGCCCACGTTGAGCTTTAAAAGAAACATCTTACATTGAACCATTGGCCATCATTTTTCTCCATATTTACGAGGCCATATTTTTCAGATGTCACATGTGAATGAGAACACAGTTTATTATATTGAGTTCTGAAGTCAGGATTCAGATCCCTCAGCAGAAATTTGTTAATCCAGATCATCTTTACATTTATAAGGCAAACATTCTGCTGCAACTGTTTATATGAAAGCCTGCCGATTTGACTTTCATCACAGGCACTTTTCATTAAAAAAATAATGTGACCAACCTTTGAAAAAAATAGTCCAACAATAAACATGTATTTTTTATAGTGTTAGAAATTATACTATCTTATCATATGAGAATATTTGTGTTCTAATAGGACAGTGCTTCCATTTACCAGTAGTGGGTTATATTCATCATCTTAAGAACTGTGTTAAAAGGTTTTATGAATTATTTTTCTTAAATCTTCCAATTATTGCAAGAACATTAGCATGATGGCAAACCTATTCAACAGATTAGGAAATGGAGGCTCAGAGAAAGTACACAGTTAAGGACAGTGATAGGATTCAGATTTGGGGAGGTGGGCAACCTAAGGTTGTTATTTTTTTTGTCTTTGTGACAATAGAGGCTTATGGGATAATACAGTCGTGTCATTTCAAAATGTACTTTCTCCCCCACATTACTAAAGTAGTGAGGACACAGCTTAACACATCATGAGGCTAGCTTTTGTCCTTTTCTATTCTTGTAGAAAAATCTGAATTTTCTCTATGAAATTGAATGTTTACCTTGAGAGAAAACTTTTTTCACTTTCACGTAGTCATTTGCTACAATGTTTTCTACCTGAGATCAGATTTAGAGGTTGCAAGCAACATGATAAAATCTACCATTCAAACATTCTATTAGTGTGTAGCAAGTAAATTTTCAGGTAATCGGGGTAATATCAAGCATTCAGAATCCAAGGAAACAAAATGCTCAAAGGTAGACTCCTGGTGTTCAGGTGATGCTCAGAGGCAGGAGGTTTGCCAGGAGCCTGTCCAATTGTATTAGGATTTTGAGAAACTGTGAGTGCTATCCCACAGATCTTCTCAGTTGTCAGAGCATGTTCAGAAGTGTCGAAACAACCACCTGACTGTGTCTTTGGATTTTTACAGAGAAGGAAAGAACTGTGGAAAAAATTCTGTAGCTGGAACAAGTTTTCGGATGTACTACAGTCCAAATGAAATAGGCCAGATTTGAAGGTAATCCATTTACCTGAAATGAACATTTTTCACAGAGAAAAGACATGTAGCTGGGTAGACGGAGTGTTAGGAGAATGCTGGTGACTCGATACTGTCTTTGCCCATCCCTAATGCATGTTCTTCCTCTTCCTAACCCTCCCTGTTCCTTTATGTCCAGAAAGCCCTGTCTTCTCCAGTGTCTACAGAAACCCGGACAGCTCTCCATGTGGACTCTGAGTCCAGTGGACTAAAAGCTCGGTGAGCTACATGGAGAGAGAATCGGTTGCTGAGTAGAAAAGGGGTTGGTACCCAGCAGGCAGAGGCGGGGAAACCTTTAATGCTCGGAATGGCAGTCGTTGGTCAATTCTTGAACTTCTTGCACTGTGTATCTCCAGAGAGACTTGAGATAACTTCTAAAAGTTTTCTGGTTTACCCACCAAGCGAACTGATGCGGCAGGCACCAGCTGTTTCAGATTTGTGGTATTAATATGTTATACCTTTTCCACTTACCATCAGAGAGACCAAAAGTAAACTGGTGTCCCATATCCAGGTCTTTTTGAAAACATGATGCAGGAGACAATATTTAGATGAGAGTTTTAAGGGAAATTTTGGGAGGAAGGTTTGGGGACCGAGAGATGTTTTAGACTTGGTGCTAAACACAGCTTGTGTTCAGGTTCATGCATGTAATAGGTGAAAAATTCAGAGACCATCTGAAATACACAGCATGCGCCTGCTCCTTAAACATAGGTGCAAGCACTGAAAGGAGAGACTGTTTTGTGATGTCAGTTAACTATTATATGTATTCTCTCCTACCTTAATCAAATAATGCATATAGTTTACATGGATCTTATTAAAATAGCACAGGTTTGTGTATATTGTCCCATTTAATTCTTAATACCATCTTTATTCATGCTATGTCAATTTCTCCCAGGGAGAACTGGAAAAAAAAAATGAAACACATCTGAAGTCAAGAACACAGTATAAATTGCTTGTCATTAAAAGACAAAGCAAAAAAACAAACAAAAAAACCCCCTACCTTTATATAAATGGGCCAATCATCTCTCAACCTAATTTACAGTGGTATTATATCTGTCACATCCCATAATATGCACCTTTACCAATAAATAAAAGTCATCAAATGATGGGCGCTGACTACTTATACATCCTGTTCTGCTCCATCTGGATCAAGAACTGGATCATTAACATGATAAAATAGCTACCAGTTCTTGTTCTTTCTGTAAATATTGACTTTAGACCAGTGAGTCACTCTGGGTTGCTTTTCCTGTGTTTGTTAAACATTCCTTACCAAAGATTTTCCAGTGCTTTAAGATTGTCTTAGACTGTTTTCTCTTATTTAAGTCGGAAAACAGACATTGCTTCAGAGTTGAGCCAGAAAAATGATAACTCATATCCAATTGTACAGAGAGCACTGGCTACAGTGCAACCAGACATATTGATCTGGGGTTGTTTGGTGTCAATAATTAGTTCTGCTTTGCTATTGGTCCATTCAACTGCATTTTAAATGAATATCGCTATCTTAATATATTGAAATCAAGTGAGATTTGATTATCAAGAAAGTATAAATAGTCATTATGAGTTGAAATTATTTAAATGAAAAGTGGTAATGTTCACAATATAAATTAGCTAATTATCTTTCTGTGGCAAAAATCATTACTATAATAAGCACTTATAACAACATAATATGATACATTGGCATTAGAAATTTTGGTTCTAAAATGACAGCTTATTATTAACTTTTTTCTATTGCAAAGCTATGGGAAACATCGGTGATATTCTGATGTTTGTAAGCACTTGGATCCTTCAAAATATCCCTTTAAATGGAAATGGGGCTTTCTCTGTCTTTTTGAATTTGACTTCACGGAATAGTTTTCAATAGATGTAACAATAAGCTTACCCAAAACTATATCGTCTATATTACACTGAATAATAATGGTGAAATGAATGGAATTTTGATGTGTAATCTTTTTAGAGTGACTTTTTTTTAATTCACAAAACAATCTCCACTCTGTGTATGAATGTTCCCCATAAAAATGTGATTGAACAACACTTTATAAAGCCACTTATACATAAAATAAGAGGAGGAAAAATTATGCAATTACCCAACTGCTCAGACATTTTATGCCCATATACTTGTTTGGGGCCGGAAAAGAGAGTTGGATTATTTTTTAATTTTCATCTTGATTTTGAATGTGGGAAATATCCATGCTTCCTCTTATAAGACAGATGATAGTTAATTGATAAACAGAAATAGTAATATCAAGAATATTTCTTAGTGTCCAATTATTGTCCTGTGTTAGTTATCTGATGCTTGACTTTTTAAAAACAAAATTAACTTGATTACTGTTATGAACTTATAAAAAAGTTATAGAAGAATGTCTATTAATCTAGGAAGATGCTGGGTGGTGGTGGCGCATGCCTTTAATCCCAGCACTTGGGAAGCAGAGGCAGGAGGATTTCTGAATTCTAGGCCAGCCTGGTCGACAAAGTGAGTTGTATAACCAGAGCTATACAGAGAAACTCTGTCTTGAAACCCTCCCCAAAAAAAAATCTAGGAAGAGGTCATAACATTTGCCTATAAATCACACTATGCATTTGGAAAACAAACACAATCTGTTTCCTTGTTGCAAATGAACACAAATTTAGTTAAAGGAATAGTAAATTCTCATATCCATGTCCATTAAAATAAGATATCATCTATTAGTTAGCATCAATTTACCATCATTATGTCACCACAAATATTCCAAATATATTTATTTATTGAAATATATTTATATATTAAAAATTTATTGATAGCATAGTGAATAACAAGGAAATTTATAGGAAGTAGGTATGCAAAAGTAATACTTACAAATCCTAGTTTTCTTTAAGATCATCCAAATTCTGCTTTACTGTATTGGTAGAGGAATGCACTTGCCTATGAGGGAAATATAGGCAAGTGGCTTGAATAAGATCAGATATGAAGGGAGGAGTCAAAGTGGACAATATATGATCAAAAATGAAGTTACAGCAAGACTTGAAAACAAAATAGAATGGATAGTTAAGAGAAAAGAAATAACAAGAAAAAGGAGGTGAGACATGTCAATAACAGAATTTGGTCATTAGTCTGCCAATAGTGTGGTATGAAGAGAACAGTGACAGAAAATAAAGCTACAGTTAGGTACAACCTGATCAAGAGGGACCTCATCATGTTTGTGGATTTGGATTTTACTCCAAGTAAAGGAAAAAGCAACAGCATTGTTACAACTTTATAAAGAGACTTCTGTATGTTTGTAGAATTTAGTTGGGACATTATTATGAAGGACAGGCTTGAGATTTTTGTTTTTAAGGAATAACATGGATCCATCTTAAGGCAGTGGCATGACATGAATGTGGAGAAGGCTTGATTTCAAGAACTGAGCATCTCTAGGATAAAGCATTATAGGGAGGGTGGGAGGGTGTTGTGATTTGAACATGAAATGTCCCAACAGGCTCATATGTTTAAATGCTTGGCCTCCCACAGGTAGAGCCACTAGGAAAGGTGGTAAGAAATTTAGGAAGTGCAGCCTTGCTGGAGGAGGTAGGCTATTGGGGCAGACTTTGAGGCTTTATAGCCTGGATCTGCTTCTTGTTCAGTGTCTCCTTCCAGAGTGTGACCAGCTTTTCTTCTGCTCCTACTGTAATCCCTTCCCAGCCATGATGGACTGCATCTCCTATGACTGTAAACTACAATATGTATTCCATTCCTTAACTCGCTTCTCATCCTATATTTTGTCACAGCAATGATCAAATTAGTATAAAGGGTCTAGGATAAGTTATGGTTTTAGGTGTAGGTTATGGGCATCTTGGCATTATTCTCTGTGACATGGAAGATTAAAAATAAGAGGAATTGTATAGCCATGTATAGAGTATAAACAGTTGGCTATTACATTCTTATGGAGTATCTGATAATTCTATTTAATGATAAAAAAAAAGATCACTAGAGTTCAAGAAGGTTATCTGAGCCAGAAATGTGGATTTGGGGATCTCTGCTATATAGCTAGGAATACAGTTATCCAATGAACTTAAGTAGAAAGTATCAAAAATAATTTCTTGAGAACAGCAACCGTTAAACAATACTGAGAAGTTAGAAACATTTATGCCAACCACCTGCTGTTTGTGGATCAGTTTCTTCAGAAATTGAAACATTCTATCTTAGAAGGAAGATCCTTATCTAGAAAGAAACAACTCAAAACAGCTTCAGGAAATTTCAGAAATTGAGCAGACTGACCAGGCCCCTCCCTCTTAAGAGTAAACACTAACGGCTGAAAGACGCACTCTCAGACAAACCAAGCTAACAAAGAAGACTCTGAGACTGGACCAGAAGAATGAGATACCCATGAGGCTGCCTGGAAGAGGTTTTGGCTAACCAAGTCACTTGAAAATGACAATGCGTTGTAGTTCAGGGAATGGTTATGTGCCAGGTTCCCAGCTATTGTGAGCTATCATCCATGCCAAGGTGGTCTTTGGTGATGCAACTGTCTTTTAGTCATTCTCCTATAAATAATTCCCTCACCCATATTCCTGTACATGAGCCCCCCCCC
>JADRCC010238036.1:0-14776 GCA_019843855.1 Hylomyscus alleni
ACACACACACACACACACACACACACACACACACACACACACACACACACACACACACACACAAAGAGAGAGAGAGAGAGAGAGAGAGAGAGAGAGAGAGAGACAGAGACAGAGAGACAGGAGAGACAGAGAGACAGGAGAGACAGAGAGAGACAAGAAACAGAGATCCAGGCTACACAGAGCAGCAAATGGGACATTTTAGTGAACCTACAGCAGAAGTAGGAGTGAGACACAGAGCTGAGGATGAGCTGCTCTGTCAGGATGTCCAGCTGCCTCCTCTCAATGTGGGTCATGTTCACATATACAACTCTAGCAGAGGTGAGTTTTAGGAAAAGAGATAACAATAAAGTAGTAAATAGAACTATCTTCAGGAATAGCTGGCATCCAACAAAAACATTCTTAGGATTGTTACAAGGAGTTCCTGCCCCACATGACCAGTTTCTATCTCACATAGCATTCAATAGCATAGATTAAGACTTCTGGGAAATCAGAAAGCATTGAGAAATATTTTGAGAGAATTGTGATTGTTTTTCTCAAAAACTCTAATAAACCCATATGTAAGAAAAACTAAATTCATTTTAAGACTCATCTCTGTATTCTTCCCTTTCTTCTTTTCAGAAACAAACTGATTTTCATTATGCTGCAAGAATCCACATCTCAAAAGTATAAGATAAAAAGAAAAAGAAGCATTTAGATCATTTTACAAAACCTTCACTTTTTTTCTATATAATATATATTTTAAGAGGAAACTTGGTTTTGATCCATTTTCAGTAGATTTTATACATTTTAACTTAATAAATGCAATTATATTTTTCCTATTAGTATATTTTAGGGTCCTTCATTTTAAGTTTATACCAAGCATTCTAAATTTTATAGAAAGCTTGAGAATAGAAAGCTAGAAAACACTAAAGAAGAAATTGTGATCTAAGTAGAAACTGTCTTGTTATTTTAATTTTTTATTAAAAAATCTATGTCTTTATTGTTTTTTATTTTGGTTTGTTTTGTTTGTTTTGTTTTGTTTTTTCGAGACAGGCTTTCTCTGTGTAGCCCTGGCTGTCCTGGAACTCACTCTGTAGACCAGGCTGGCCTTGAACTCAGAAATCCACCTGCCTCTGCCTCCCAAGTGCTGGGATTAAAGGCGTGCGCCACCACCGCCTGGCTCATTTCTTTATTGTTATCAATCATTTTTGTTTGCTTTTTGTTTTCTTTTCCTTTTATTTGTTTATTCACTTTACAACCTCATAGTAGACCCCCTCCTCCTAGTCACCACCTCACATGGTCCCTCCCCCTGCACCACTTACCTTTACCTCTGAGAATAGTGAGTTTCTCCCTCTGGGTATCAACCCACCCTGGCACCTCAAGTCACCCCAAGATTAGGCACCTCCTATTCCTTTGAGGTCAGTATGATAGCACTTGAGGAAACAGGATCCACAGGCAGGCAACAGAGTCAAGGTAAGTCCCTGCTTCAGTTGTTGGAGGACCTGCATGAAGACCAAGTTGCACATCTGCTACATATGTGTGGGGAGGCCTACATTCAGCCTGTGTATGCTCTTTGGTTGGTGGTTCCATCTCTGAAAGCACCCAAGTGTCCAGGTTAACTGACTCTGTTGATCTTCCTGTGGATTTCCTATCCTCTTTGGGTTCCTCAATCCTCCCTCCAACTCTTCCTCAAAACTCCCTGAGCTTGGTTTGACTATGGGTCTCTGCAACTGTTTCAGTCAGCTACTGGGTAGAGCCTCTCAGAGGATAGTTATGCTAGATTCCTGTCTGTCTGTGAATCCAGGATGACAGATATAAACATAGCCTGAGGTTCCAAGGTAGTTGAAGGAGGAAGGCAGGCCTGCAATGTGTCCCTATAGATCCTCTGAGGAGAGTTCAGCACATTCTCCCCCAATTGGCAGGGCTGCTACTGTATTCATTTATGTCCATCTCACACAGGATACCTGTGTGTACAGGCCAGCAGTGACAAATATAGCTGCCAACAGTGTCTTCACATGTTGCATCATTGTAACAAGGCTTTGACCAATAAAGAAGCTCAAAGTCTCCCAGTGTATCCCTGTGAATCCATTACCTATACAGTCATGGTAATAGTTGTTTCCTCCATCCACATAGACCTCCATGGACACGTGGCTGACCTCCACCTTTCATCAAAGTCGAATTCACAGTAGTTTCCAAGGAATCCAGGAACATAGTCACAGAAGTAAGCCCCAAGAGTTATCAATCATTTTAAAACTTATTAGTAAATCTAAATTATTTCTGACTTCATGGATTAGTGTTAAATGAGTCACTGACAAGAGGAATAAAGATCTCTCGACCCCACCCCTTTGTGATTTCAGAGAACTAAGTTCCCATGACCACCACTGTCCTAAAGAGATGCTGAAGACCTGAAGAGGTTTTCACCAGGATCCCACACTGTGCAGCCAGTTTGTATATGTGCAAGGACAGAGTCCTTGACCAGTCCAGTTTGGCACTCTAGTCTATAGCCAAATTCATATAAGCAAGCAGTATGCTTAATCCACCTCTGGCTTAATTTCAAGTACTGATCTCTTGTCCTTTCTGTTACTTCATCTATAAAACTAATTATCAGGAATGAATGTCATATGCTTTTGAGACTGAGTTTTACTATATTGCCCTGGCTAGCCTGGAACCCTTTGGAGCTGCCTGCCTCTGCTTCCAGATTGCTGAGATTTCAGGGATTCGTCATTATGCCTGGCCTCCAAAATACTTGTACAATGGCCATGATTAAACACAAATATACATTTAAAATAATTTAGATAATTCTTTTCAGCATGTTATACAACATGGTAGTACTAAACAAAGATTCTGCATTGATTGACTGTTAGCCATAGGAAATCTTACATATAAATATGTAAATTAAAACTACTCCAACAAACTAAGAACTAAATTTTAATTTTACAAATTACTTCTACTCTCCCATGAAATGATACAACTCTATTCCTTTTCATTCTTGTACTATATGAACTGGTTTTGAACTGCAATTTTTTTTTTACTGAATACTTTGTTGTAATTATTGCTACTGCCATTGTAATCCCTGTTTTCCATGAAAAGATGATCTCACTAACAAAAGAGGTTATTTTTCAACATTAATATTATTGACAAATTTATATGAATGGTTATTTTCATATACAAGGTTTCTCTCAAAGACAATGTATTTCTGAAAGAGGAAGTCTGTATCTCTCTGCTTATGCTTTATTCACTGGTGATCTCATTTCATCTAGGGCTTTTAATGCCAAATACATGCCAATAATGCCCAAATTTAGATCAGCAGCCAAATAGCTCTCTGCAAACACCACACTTTCATATCCAACTACCTACTCAAATCTCTATTTAGTTTTCTAAAAAAAAAAATCCCAACCAAATGTGTTTCAGGCCCTGGTTTGTCACTGTTCAGCCTACCATGTTTCCTAACTGGAAGCCATCTCTTCCTTGTAGACTATTTTCAACACAGTAACAGGAGTGATCCTTCTCAAATGCAAGCCAATCTATAACACTCTTTTACTCTCTAAACTTTGCAATGGATCCTAATTTCATTAGGAACCAAACTCCTTGTGAAAGCCAACATGGCTGACCCTAGGTGTCTAAATTCCCACTTTTCTGACACCTCGCTTTCTTTCTTACACCTATAGTCCTTCTTAATTCCCCAGATCCAATTTGTTTATAGCTCTTCCTACAATTTACCAAGCAGTTCCCTCCTTAGGATTGCTAGTTGCTCAATCAAACATCCATGTGATACCCATTCCTCTTCAAGTTTGTGATTATAGATGATTTCCTAAGTTAAGTTTTTTTCTAAAATTCCATTCAAAAATGGAATACCTGGAGCCGTCAGGTTGGCTCAAAACTTAGAGGGTACTGCTGTGCAAGCCCAGTGGCTTGAGCTTAGTCCCTGGAGTCCATGTAAAGGCTGAAGGAAAGAAATGACACCACAAAGTTGTCCACTGGCCTTGAAATATGTGATATGCACACATATCATGCACACCGAAATACAAACACACAGTAAACAACATCATAAAAACTGTAATTCCTTAACTCTATTATTCAGGTCTATTTGTTTGCCACAGCACCAACATTTACACATTCATAATTACTGTTTATACTTCATCTATCCACCCTATTAGAAACTCTAGTGATACACACCAAGTGTCTACAACAACATGTGACTAATAGGGGACACACTTCATAGTTTGTTGAAAGGATTCAGTGGGATTTTATATTAAGAAATTATTCTTTAGAATAAAATATTTACTATGTATTGGTAGGGCCAAAAGAGTAAATATTTTATGAACCCTAAAAGCCATAGCTTACTGCTCTCTAAACCATTCATATCATGTGATGTTTTCATTAGCTATGTCAAATGTTCTTGTTTCACCATAGTCTCAGTAGAATTGGATTTGTATCCTGTCTTTAAAACAAATCACTTATGCATTGGACCAGTAAGAAACAGAACTACTTGTGTAGTCATATATAGTATATGTAGTAAAAATATATTAACTAGGCATCAAATAATTTAATAGACTATTCTATATATTTAGGAGAGAGGTACTGAATAATAATACTTTGAAAAGTCATCAAACATGCCTTTGATGAGATCACAATTTATTTAAAGGAGAAAAGACATAAAATTTGTAACTATCATGAGAAGTATACATAAGTTTTAATAAGATCTCATAAAGGGTATTACTGATATTCAGCTAAGTGCCCTATAAAAATTAATATATTTAGATAAAATTCAAATAAAAAACAAAGCCATCTTATAAGTAACAGTTATTGCATTCATTAACTCACAGTAGCTGTGGCTACCTCCACAAGACCAAGTCAGTCAACACTATAGCACAGATAGGAGAGAGACTTATAAGGACCCACCCTAGTTGAGGAGATACTGGTAGTTGATATGTGTAACTCATGGTAAGTTGCCAGTGCACATGTGTGCTCATGAGTTGTACTAATCAAACTCAATGGATGTGGAGAGAGGGATGGAAAGAAGGAAAGAGGGAGGAAGGGAGGGAGGAAGAGAGAGAGAGAGAAAGAGAGAGAGGGAGAGAGAGAGGAGAGAGAGAAGAGAATAAAGTTTAAGAGAGGATTGTGAGGATGGTTCTGTAGTAATTGGAGGAGGAAAGTAGAGGGTAGTTATTGCCTAAATATATTGTACACATGTGTGAGACTGCCAAAGTGTAAAATTTAAAAATGAAATAAATAAAAGAGGTCTTCCTTATTGTATTTCAACAGGGATATTTAATTTCCCCCACACAAAACAGGACTAACCTTGGAAGTACCTCTCTCTAATCACTATAAGCATTATTCAAAAAACAACAGTAATATATAATAACTGTACTTTTATTCAGAAGGGAAATGACTCATTTCTGTAACTTCCTGCACTGGCCATGTGGAGTTTTCCCATGACTCCAGAGCCTGCTGGGGGAAGCCATACCTGAGAGTAGAAAGTAGGGTTTATGAGTAGCGATAAGGGTGATCTTAGGAGATGAACTACATCAGGAACATTTGAGAAACTAAAATTCAGATGATGCAAAGAGATGTAATGGAGTCATGGTAGCACAGGTAAGAGAACATGAAGTATTTTAAAGCAGTGAATACCTTCTTATTATTTTATCTCATCCACTATAATATTTTAGAAACAAGTAGCTGCACAGGAAAGCTAGAGCACAATTTCCTAGTTGCCATTCTCTAAAGCTCTTTTTAGATATAAAATGTAAGCATTTTTCACCTGTGATGCTTGACAAGTGTGAGATATTTCACTTCTTGGGTCATTTCCTTCCTATATGTACTCAGTGTTTGGTGTTTAATAAGTAGCCAGTTCATACTACTTTCACTTATGCAGCCATTTTATTCTATCAGCCAAATCTGTATGAGATTGGTCAATGTTATGGTCATTAAAATTAATCCCAGAGATCTCTAAACAATTTTGGGGACAACTTCATCAAAATGTTCACACATATCTGTGTTAGATTACTCTTTTTTTTTTTTCTGATACTAGGCTGTTTTTTTCCAAGAAAAGCGGAATTTCACTTTATTTTCCTTTGATTGTAGCATTCCACTCCCAAGTTGAACAGCATTTAAAAACAACTTAGAAATAGAAAGCTGTTACATAACTTCTGAACATCCTAGAGAAGGTACAGGGCAGGAGCTTGGTAAGTTTCATATCAAGACTCTAACATAAAGAAAACACGAAATTCAGCAAGTCACAGTCATCAAGAGTACAGTAACATGACTCACAACAAGAAAAATCATTTGATATAGTGTGCTGAATGGGGAATGATTCAGTGAAAATATTATTCAGAACAAGCAATAACTAAGTGAAGGTATGACCCACAGCAGACAATTACTCAGTGAAAATATTACAGGGAGCAGGCAAATATTCAATCAAACACTTGACAAGGAGAGCAATTATTCAATAAACAAACATATAATTGTACCCAATGGGGCATGCTTGCCATACGGCATACAAATCATTAGCAGACATCAGTATTGTATGCTGGCTGTGGAAAATGTGGATAATTTATGGTACCCATTTGTCATTTTTAAGATAATTTTACTTCAGTTTTACTTTCAAGTAAATAACATTAAAATACATATACAACCATACTAAACACCAATTTTTCAAATAATACACTTTCATATTTTTGTCCTCTCTCCTATTATTCACCCCCTTTTTCGTGTCTTCTTTCCTCCTCTGGATGTTGTTTTCACCCCTATATCTCACTAATTCCTTCTTTCTCATGATTTATAAGGGTAAAGCTGAATATTAAAACACTGTGTTTATTATTAAATCCTCCTTCACAAATCATCTGTGAATATATTTTGTAAAGACAAGACATACCAGCAGCTGTTTATCAAATGATGATAGGCTGTGGGCATAATCTGTAACACTGTATTTAGTCACAATATAACGATACCTTCAAAAAGTTTACATGTCAAATGGAAATAACAAATAAATGAATAAGTGCTTATCTGCATGAACAATATTTACTGACTACATACTCAATTAACCAATCACTATGCTAAGATGTATATTTAACAATTCCTGTTATCAACGCACTAGTGGAAGAGGCTAATGGACAAACCAAAACTATTACCATAACATGGAATTGGGCAGTCAAAAACATATAAAGGAAAAGGGAGAAAGAGCTGTGATTAACTTGAGGAGCTAAACCTCAGAGACACAACAACATTTTTATTCGGGTATGTAGATGTGTCCTAGGAGACAACACAGGATAAAGACAGACATGAAGGCACAAGCCCATTATTTGCACGAGAACTACACACAGCTGAGAGTTTCAGCAAGTAGCAGATATGGACACACTAGAAAAGGAGGTGGGCACACACATATGAAGGTAAACCAAGACTCTCTTCCACTTGTATTTTGTGACATGCTACAAGACATTCCCCAGGATAAATTGGGAGATGACTCCAAAAATCCTATGGCAATCTAGGAACCATCATATTTCCTGGGTGTCTGAAGAGTAGCTAGCATCTAATCATGCTTCGTGATTCAAGATTGGAAGAGGACTGGAGTGGAAACCAGGTGTTTATGCAATCTAATAACCATTTACCCTTCTATTGGTAGGCTCTAGCCCCAGCTTCCTACTGGAGAATCAGGTCTTCCTCTCTCTTTGATACCCTTGTGTGATCTTAAGAACATTGATTCCCAGAGCCAATACTAGGGATTATGATAATGGGTTCTACTCTTCCTAGGTTTCAACAATTCCCCCAGAACAGGAAACACAAAATCTTCCTGTAGGATAAAGAGAGCTATTTCCTGGAACTTAGAGGAAAAGAAGCTTTCTTTCATGCAATGCATTGTGCTGATGAAAGTGAATCTAGAAGTGCTGGGTTCCTTCCTACAGATGGCAACTAGACCTAGTAAGAGTATATACCAGACTCCCATGCCAATTCAGAGCACATGAATGTACAGTACTGTTTAATGCACTGATCAAGCCACTAGGAAGTTATATCCTTATCCCCTGAACATTTTATACATACCAATGCTTTACCTTATCATATTAGAAAATTAAATCTTGTCACAAAAAAACTCAAATTTAAAATAGTTTATTTTGTCTATTACAAATTAACCTCTATAACTAAAGTGAATAAGCCATCTCTCAATAATATTTCATTGTCTATAAAGTTTGTAAAATTTTAAAGCCTAACTTGCTTAACATTTGTAAAAACATATTGGCCTACTTTCTACATATTTCCATCTAAGAACTAAACTATTTTCAGTGCTCTACAAAACATGAGTATTGGCAGTATAAAGTCAAGCTTTCAGAATCCATATGTGATATGTTCAAGAAGTAATCCAAAAATCACTCAGCAAACAAAAAACCAAAAATATTCACATGGAGAAGGATAATTAACTAATGTCAAAACAAAGATGACACTGAGGTTAGAATTATCTAATAAACTTTGAGCTAATTTTTTATTTAATTTTGAATTTAAAAACTGACAATTTTAAAGCAAATTTTAAAGTGGTCTGAACAGATACAAAAAGGAACCAGTACTCAGTGCATCAAGTTCCATTCCTCTCCTCTACAGACCAGTAATGTCCCAGATCATTCAACTACATCAGCTCAGGTCTCAAATTAATGAACAAAAGGAAGGGCATACTCACTGCACATGATTTAGATGTGGTAACTTGGTGAAATGTATACTTTCTTACTTCTTCATACTTATCCTATATACATTGACAAAACTAAAACTGCTCAATTTACCGTACAATAACATCCTTCAGAAATGTTATCATGGAATCAGAACATTTGACTCAAACAAATATTTATTCCATGTGAAATCTCTAAAAGGACTGTCAAGCAAGCAGTTAATCTCTAGTAAATGCCTAGACTGACAGTTGTGACAGCATAGCTGCTTTGAACACTATACAGGTGCCATAAGGATTCTAGACTACACCACAGATGCATGCTACCAAAACACAAGTGGGTCTCCAGAAGTCACAATTTCAGATATAATTGTTTCAAATATCGTATGCCAAAGTTTTTGCCATTACAAAACATAGAGAACTCCAGCAGCATTTTGATCCAGGCCAAAAATGAAAAAACACTTGCTCTAGAAGTCCATCAAAGACCTATGATTGGTTTGAATACAATCCTTCATTTGTATAAAGAGCAATCTTATGACTCATGCAAACATCCTTGTCACATACAACTTTCTAGATCTTCAAGCAAGCTATTCAGTTCACTTCCCAAATTTGTCAATACCTACCATCCTATGCATCAAGAGACTGCCCTATCTAGGGATTTATCCCATCTGCAGACACCAAACCCTTATGCTATTGTTGATGCCAAATGGTGCTTACTGACAGGAGCCTGGTGTAGCTGTCCCCTGAGAGACAGTGCCAGAGCCTGACCAATACAGATGCAGATGCATGTAGCCAAACATTGGACTGAGCTCACAGACCATAATGGAGAAGTTAGGGCAAGGACTAAAGGATCTGAAGGGGTTTGCAAACCCATAGAAAGAACAATATCAACTAATCATATCTACCAAAGCTCCCAGGACTAAACCACCAACCACCAAAGAGTGAGACCCATGGCTCTAGCTGCATATATTGTAGAGGATGGCCTTATTAGACATCAATGGGAGATGAGCCCCTTGGTCTTCTGGAGGCTCAATGACTGAGTCTAGGGGAATGCTAGGGTTCTGAGACAGGAGGTGGCTGGTGGGAGAGAGCACTCTCATAGAAGCAGGGGTGGATAGGACAGGGAGAGGCTAGGGGTTTTACTGAGAAGGGGGATAACATTTGATTTTTTTTTTTTTTTTTTAGGGTTTTTCGAGACAGGGTTTCTCTGTATAGCTCTGGCTGTCCTGGAACTCACTCTGTAGACCAGGCTGGCCTCGAACTCAGAAATCCACCTGTCTCTGCCTCCCAAGTGCTGGGATTAAAGGTGTTTGTCACCACGCCCGTCGGGGGGTAACATTTGAAATGTAAATAAATAAAATAACAAATAAAATAAAAATACTTTGTTTTTGAAATATTTTATTATTTTCTTTATTTACATTTCAAATGTTCTCCCCTGTCCTGGTTTCCCCTCTGAAAACCCCCTATTTCCCTGCTTCTACGAGGGTGTTCCCCCATATACCCACCCACTCCTGCTTCCCTATCCTGGTATTCCCCTACACTGGGGTTTCAAGCTTTCACAGGACCAAGGGCTTCTCCTCTCATTAATGTCCAACAAAGCCATCTGTGGGGCAGTGAACTGTGCACAGACATCCTGGTCCCAGTGGAGCACAGGCCTGGAACTGTAGAGATCTGATGGGCAGTAATTTCTGCCTTCATGGGATGGTAGGAGTTTGCTGTTCGAGCCTTCATTGGTCGCCAAATGTGGGCCTGTGTACCAGAGGCTTTTTGCGCAGATCTCTGGCCCAGCAGGATATCGAAAACTATTCTCAACAATAAAAGAACTTCTGGGGGAATCACCATCCCTGACCTCAAGCTGTACTACAGAGCAATTCTGATAAACTTAGAGCATAAGCTATTGGTGTTCTGTTCAGGAAAATTTCCCCTGTGCCCATGTATTCCAGGCTCTTCCCCACTTTCTAGTCTATTAGTTTCAGTATATCTGGTTTTATGTGGAGGTCCTTGATCCTCTTGGGCTTGTGTGTGTGGTATTCAATTCTATTCCATTGATCTACCTGCCTGTCACTGTACTAAGTTCAAGAAATGACAAATGGGACCCATAAAATTGCAAAGCTTCTGTAGGGCAAAGGACATAGTAAATAGGACATAATGGCAACCAACAGATTGGGAAAAGATCTTTACCAACCCTACATCTAATAGAGAGCTAATATCCAATGTGTATAAAGAACTCAAGAAGTTAGATTCCAGAGAACAAAATAACTCTATCAATAAATGGGGTACAGAGCTAAACAAAGAATTCTCAACTGAGGAATACCAAATGGCCGAGAAGTACCTAAAGAAATGTTCAACATCCTTAGTCATCAGGGAAATGCAAACCAAAACAACCCTGAAATTCCACCTCACACTAGTCAGAAAGGCTAAGATCAAAAACTCAGGTGACAGCAGATGCTGGCAAGAATGTGGAGAAAGAGGAATATTCTTCCACTGTTGGTGGGAATCCAAGCTGGTACAACCACTCTGGAAATCAGTTTGGCGGTTCTCCAGAAAACTGGTCATAATATTTACCCGAGGACCCAGCTATACCACTCCTAGGCATATACCCAAAAGATGCTCCAACATATAACAAGAACAAGAACATGCTCCACTATGTTCATAGCAGCCTTATTTATAATAAATAGTAGCTGGAAAGAATTCAGATGTCCTTCAGCAGAGGAATTGATACAGAAAATGTGGTACATTTACACAGTGGAGTACTACTCAGCTATTAAAAACAATGATTTCATGAATTCTTAGGCAAATGGATGGAACTAGAAAATATCATCCTGAGTGAGGTAACCTGATCACAAAAGACTTCTTTTAACTGGCATTTTATTGGCTACTTTTACTTTTATCTTTAGTAGTGAAGCTAGAGCTGTTAGCATTCTAGAGGTACCTAAGTGGTGGTTGTGGTGTCCATAGGTGGTCAGCTAAAGAGTTGTAGAGAGCAACTTGAGGCAGAAAAAAACTGAAGCAGAGAGAACAAAGGCAGCAAACTCTTGAGAGTCCTAGAGGCCTAACAAGTCCTAAGGAACAATACTCCAACACCCACAGGCATGAGCTCCAATAGGTTGAGCATGTCAACATCTTAGCCTACAACATAAAACACAGCGCCTAAAAAATAGCAGGCCTCAATGAGTCTTCACAGCACTTTTTATTGTCTAGAAACATACACTCTTATTAATCAGAGATATTTTAACGTAATTGTATTCATGTAGGTTTAAAAGAAATAAAGGCATGATCTTACTGAATTTATAAAGAGCTCTAGTTGACTTTAAAAAGACCTAGGTATGTGTCAGGGCTTGAGAAATAGCACATCCATTAAGAAAACTTAGTGCTCTTCCATAGGACACAAGTTTTGGGTCCCAGCACCTACATGGTGACTCACAACCATTTGTAACTTTGTTTTAAGAGATCAAATTCCTCTTCTGAGTTCCACTATTTCCTGCATGCACATGTACACACACACACAAACACACATATTCAGGTACATACATATTTAAGTATACAGACACACACATAAATAACATTTTTTAAAGATGTTGGGGTAGCATAATCATCCACATCCATTTCTTTATTTAAAAACCTTTTCTGAAAATGCAGAGTGCCAGAATTGCTTTAATTCAGTTTGTATAATGAATGGAATGATAGCTGAAAATGCACTCTCTATTTTAAGGCTCATAATAACTGGGTTGGCATCATGTCTAATAAATTTAGGGCCTAATTACTCATTCCTTTATTTATTTTAATTACCTGATTAAGAGAATGATGTTGACTCACTAATTACTCAAATCAAAAGGGTAGAGTGTAATTGTCATTCAGTACAAAGAAGTTCCATTTTCCCTCTTAGTCTGATTAGGCTCCATTTAATATGTCTTTCCTCTTAAGGGAGGAGAAGCATTGTTCTCTCTCCACCACGTTCCATAATAAGGATTCTCAATACCTATTGCAATAAGCTTTATGCAGTCCTAGTGACAATGGGAAATTGTATGAATACTTTGAAATGTTCTTAACTCCATTCCTACCATGGGAGACAAGGGGAAGAAAAATAGAGCTGTTCAGGTCATCATTCATGCAAATTTATAGCACTAATTGCCTGAGCCAGAAGTATATCATAATCATGTCTTTTAGTTGCCTTTATTTGAATCTACACATTTACATTTATTTACTGTTATGTGTATGGATGTTTTGCATGCTTTGGATGTACCATTTGCATGTCTGGTGCTCATGGAGGCCAGAAAGGGTATTGGATCCCCTGGAACTGGATTATCATAATTGTTAGCCACCATGTGGGTGCTAGGAATCAAATCTGCTATCTTCTGGAAGAGCAACAACTACTCTTAACCACTGAATCATCATGCACTTATGTTATTTTTTTTTCTTTTTAAATTAGTGGTAAAATATTGGGCTGTAAAGGAATTAATTAAAAACAATTTTATAAATATAATTACAAAAGCTACCTCTTTTAGAGGCTATTAAAATAAATAGTTGTTTATAAATAGTTGTTTTAGATGTCAGATCAAAGTAATCATGACTTTCACACTAAAGATATGCTGTTTATTATTTATGAGGATCTGAGGAAGTCTGAGACTCCTAAAGGAGAAAATGGATCATGGCAAAAGGCATAGAGTTAGTCAAACAGAAAAAAATCGCTCTAGATATGAAACTAACATGGAAATAAGATGTCAATAGACAAAATTCTAAGACACTGTCTATCTGTTTCATTCACAGGTACAAAGCAGGAAAAATTAGAATGATGTGATAATCACATCATACCTTGAAATGAAATTTAAATAAATAGAAAAAAAGGACAATAGATTATTGGAAATAAAACCTGGGAATTCCAAGATTTGACTTGAAAACCAAATTCCTGAAACTGAGCCATTTAAAAACAGAGATTCAGAGCCAATGAAATCATCTCTGAAGTTTATCTAGGCTTCATCATCTCTTCAGCTATTAGAATGTTGTTGAAATTTTTCATGTTGTTTTCTAAATGTCTAATACTTCTTGTTTATTTTCCTAACAGTTGCCTTTTTATGATGCTCAGCTACTGACACCTTCATGAATCTTGTGGCTTTTCTCTTCAGATTTTAGTTAATGTTTTCAACAACTGCTAATGCATTAGTAACTATTATGCACCCTGGAGTGTTTTTATAAATTATTAAACATTAACTGTTTTGCTTTCTATTTTATATTGTCATCTAAAATTCATATCCATGCAATGATTTTACAATTTAGCAACATTTTGTCAGTTTTTACTATGTTCGATTTATATTCAAGTAGCATTTCTCAGTTTCAAAACACCAACATCTGCCAGGCATGGTGGCCCAGGCCTGTAATTTCATCACATGAAAGGCGGAAATCAGATGAATGGGAGAACAAGGTTATCCTAAGCTACTTAGCAAGTTTAAACTCAGCATGGGCTAATGAGACCCCATCTCAAAAGAAGAAAAAAATAACAGTTGTAATAGCAAAAGCAACATTTTCAGAGAATTTTCCTGAATAGATAAAAGACTTTAAAGACTATGTTACATAAGAATGCAAACCAGAGCTAGAATGATAACTCAGGGATTAGAAGTACTGAGTGCTCTTCCAGAGAACCAAAGGGATTCATAGCAACCACAAGGTTGGAAAACAAATGTAAAAAGTCAGTAACTCTAGTTCCAAGGAATCCAATACCCTCTTCTAGGCTCCATGGGTACCGGGCACACATATGGTGCATGGACATTCATGCAGGCAAATCAACCATACATAAAAGTACTTTTCTAAGAAAATGTAAATCAGACTCTGTTTTGTGTGGGTTTTATTCTCTTTCATTTTGTTTTGTTTGTTTTGTTTTCCCTTTTTTAGAGAGAAAAGAACATGATGTTGTATTAGGGAGGAGCTGGAAGGAATTGATGGAGAGGAAAGAATATGATAAAAAAATGTTGTATGAAATTTTCAAAGAGTAAAAACATTTTATAAATAATATAATATAAAATGATGCTTTCATGTTTAGAGCCTTAACATTTTTTTATAATCTGAGCTATCAATGTTATTTTCATTCTACTAGTTAATTGTATATGATCAGTGCTATCAACATTTCTAAAAAAAATATCAAACCAAAAAAAAAAA
>JADRCC010238059.1:0-11429 GCA_019843855.1 Hylomyscus alleni
AGAAATTTGTTGATTGTCATCCAATGGTCTCTCTAATTTGGTAATTGGAGAAATAGGGCCAATATTGTACAATCTATATACACTTTCAGCTTGTTTAGGACAGTGTCTTGCTGTGTACAACATAAGGGTCTTGAAATCTTGCTTCTCCTATCTCAGCCTCTCTATTAGTAGTATTGTTTATTTCATGTTTTTACACTATACTATGGTTTTCAGAACAGCTTTTATATTTCAAAAGTATTTATATACCCAAGGGAGATATAGACAATTAACTTGGGAGGAGGAAAGAGAACAACAAAGAGTGAGACTGAATACTTTGCTTGATGTTTGTAGCTCTTGTATCAAGTTTGAAGAAGAGGACTTTATTAGTTTACTCTTTCTCTGAGAAGAATGCTTTCCAAATTATCATAGCTAATGAACCAGATTCTAATGTCTGTGCCACCCTCCAAGCAGAACCATTGTTCATTGAAACAGTTGGTGAATGACTTTATGGCTAGACCATCTAAATACACAGACCATTTCTTAAATGAATGTAACCTGTTCTCTGTGGGCTGAGAATAAAGTCACTCACTCAAGTCAAATAGTTTTGACCATAGCAGGAAGTCTGTATCCAAAAATCGTGCCTACAATTCATTCCTTGGTGCAGCAGAACTGTCAACTCTCAGTTTAGCTACAATGGAGGTAAAATCCTTTGGTGATGTGAGGGTCATTGAAGTACAGCCTTATTACAATGAAATCTAATGTCTAAAAATTGTTCTTATTTTGGGCTTGTACCACAGTAAGAGCCAAGATTTTAAGCTCTACTAAATACAAAACTAACAAACAAACAAAAAGATTTTATATATTTATGTTCATTTAAGAAAATACTAGTAGTGATGTATTATTTTGAAATATACAGTTAATATGTTTGGAGTTATTTAAAATTTATATTGAGAAAAACGTATGCATTTTTAGTATTGCTGTAGACAAGCATCTACATAAGACTGTTAAATTGATTGTTGTTTTATATCAAACAACTTTTATAATACTCATTTTTATTGTTATAATATTTTATAAATTTTAAGGAATATGACAAAAAAAGATATTATAGGTATTGAAGAGGGGGGTCTTTGGGAAGAGTTGGGGTACAAAAGGGAAACAAGAATGTGACTTAATTCTATTTACTTAAAATATGTTTTTAAATGTTAACAAATTCAGATAAATTGAAATCATGCAACTTTTCTCATTATAATGCAATAAAAGTTAAAAAAATATTTATTTATTATTATAAATAAGTGCAGTGTAGCTGTCTTCACAGGCACCAGAAGAGGGCATCAGATCTCATTATAGGTGGTTGTGAGACACCATATGGATGCTAGGATTTGAACTCAGGACCTTTGGAAGAGCAGTTGGTGCTCTTACCCTCTGAGCCATCTCACCAGCCTGACCCTGGCTGTCTTTAAACTCACTATGTAGCTGAATGCGAGCTTCTACCTCCTGCCTCTACCTCTGGAGTGCTAGAATTATAGGTCCATGCCTTCGTGCCTGGCAAGTCCCTCTCTCTTCAAATTGTGTAATTTGGTAATGATAATGACAATCCTTTTTAAGTAAGCATAAGAAATTAGACGAATGGCACTTTGGGAAATTATGCCCTTAGTCAAATAGAAGTGACAACCTTTAAGTCATTTAGTATATAAATTAGACTTACTTGATAAATACTAAACACAAATGAGGCACTCATCAGAGTTCAACTTTTTGGTTTATTTCTTGAAGCCCTTTGCACTGCTCTCTCTGTAATTATCTCACAAAGTAAATAAGTAAATAAGAACTCTCTACTGGTCTACAACTTCCAGGAAAAGCTATATAAAGGTATGATACTTAGTCACAGAGAGCCTGGCTGCACAACTGTCAAACACTGAAAGGAAAAGGTGGGAAAAACATGTACCTGCATAAAACATCAGGTCATCTGTGACCAGCAGATGGAGACAGCTCCTAACCAAACCACAGAGTGGTAAAATCAGATAGATTAGTAGAACTTTAACCTGCACTTATGATCCTTTTCTGGAAATATTTAGTTAAATAAATAGAACAAAATAGTTTCTTCCTTCTCCTACTTCACAAAAACATTAAAAAGAAAATCCCTTAGATTTCCTAAATCAGAACTCACTAAGAGACAAAAAGGGTGTCCTGTTGGTGAGCTCTCTCCATCCCCTTTAAAAGAGAGAGAAAAAAAGTCTTTCCAAGTTTTTTATTTCTCTTGCCACTAGGAATATATTCTAACCATATTCTTTCAGTGAGATTAACATCTTTCCTATCAAATCAAAACTAAAGGTTCTCTTCTTACTCATCTCTATCTTCCTTAAATATTTTTTCCTCTTTTTTTTTTTTTTAAAAAAAAGATATGCCATACCTGTAGCCCAAGTCCAAAATTAGAGGCCAGCCTAGGAAACACAGGAAGACCCCACCCCAAGAGTAAACTAAATACATAAGGGGAAGATGGCAGGAAGAAAGGAAAGGAAGGGGAAAAGGAAGAAAGAAAAGATGAAGGGTGGAGGGTTAATTCACTATAAATGATAAAAACAGGATCCTAAGATTTCTGTTGTCATTTTTAGGTCTTTCTTTCTTTTTTCTTTTCTTTTCTTTTCTTTTCTTTTCTTTTCTTTTCTTTTCTTTTCTTTCTTTTTTTGGACAGGGTTTCACTACACCAATCTGGCTGTCTTGGAGCTCTCTCTATAGACCAGGCTGGCCTTGAACACACAGAAATTGGCCTGTCTCTACCTCCAAGTGTTGGGATGACAGGCAGGCAACACCACTTCGACCTTAAGTTCCGAGCCCTCAGCTGAAAGCTCCACAGCAGTTTCTAGCCTTGCATGGGGGATGCCGGGACAAGAGCAGGCAAGAGCATTCTCTACCTCCTATCCCAGCTCCCGACACTGCTGTCACACCAGTACTTCCCATTCCAGTGCGGCACGCAAATGACGACGTGTCACTCGAGGAATTCTTCCAGCGTAGCTTTATTGTGTTACAGCTCTTCTCGGTTTCTTGCTCACGAAGAACGAAAGACGAAAAGACCCAGAGCCTCGAAGAAGCCCTGCTTATATAGGGCTCGAGGCGGCTGGGATTGGTGCACCAAAGGCACTTCATTTGCATAGGTGCAGTGATTGGTTATGGGCAAGCACATGCGCAGTAGAAACCAGCGCCATCTAGGGGCGGCCCGGAAACGGGAAGTCAGCGCCATCTAGTGGCGAGAGGCTGTTTCGCTCATCAGCGCCATTTTAATGATGGGCGGCTTCCCACATTCCAGCTCACTGGCTTCCAAAGCACCACACTGGGGCTTCTGTTTTAAGGGCTTATCTATTCCAACTTTTTTCTATACCTCTAATTTTAGCAGCATGCACAATTCAGGTAGGTTTCAAGATCAAACTCATTTCAAAGTCAAGCATATGAAGTGCAAAGTATTCACAGGCAAACCCCTGACACAATCACAATCAAGGGTACACATATACTACAAGACAAGTATAACTGGAAAATGAACAATTGTGCTCCAGAATCCCCTCTCCTAGCAGCAGCTACTGTCCTAGTTTATACAGCTCTAGGCCCTTGTATATTCCAACCACCTCACGTACAGCCACACTTTGTGGGGAGGATGCAATAGGCAATACAAGTAAGAAAGGCAGGAAACACATACAGAACTTTCACACATTAATCACCTACTTCAGTCAGACTGAAATATAACTCCTCCCCTAAATCTTGGGGAGGAGTGCATAAATTAATGTATCCAACTCTTAACTCATCAAGCAAGGATATGAGCTCAAACTAAGCATATTCAATAAATAAGAAAATACATATTCACTTACCTATTTTGTAGTTTATTTTTAAAACCTATATGGGCAATCCTTTAAATTACTTAGTATTAAACATTTTCAGCAAAATTGAGGTGTAAGACTGTTACCCTTTCCATGGTAATAAATCCTAGACATTTTCTTTTGTTTTGTTTTGTTTTGTTTTTGTTTTTCTAGACAGGGTTCTCTGTGTAGCCCTGGCTGTCCTGGAACTCATTCTGTAGACCAGGCTGGCCTTGAATTCAGAAATCAGCCTGCCACTGCCTCCCAAGTGCTGGGATTGAAGGCGTGCCACCACCCCTCACCCCCCGGCCTTAGACTTGATTTTTCTAAGTATAGTGATAAAAGTTTATTTATTTATTTTTATTTTATTTACCTTTTTTGGAAAGAAGGCTCATTGCCTAATATGGCTTTGACCTTGAGATTCTACTGCCTTGTCTTTTTGTGGCTGCATACAATGCAAAGCCCTAAAAAGAGTCTTAAGTAACTATTTTGGGATAATCAGACCTTTTTCCTTGTTGCTGCTGGTATTTTTGTTGTTGTTGCTATTGTTTATGTATGTTTGTGGGTGTGTGGGTGTGGGTGTGTTTGTATAGTGCCTTGAGTGTGAGAGGGCACCCACCCGAATATGAGCAGGATGTCAAATGTTTCCCCATCATCCTAGACCCTACAGCCTAGAGACAGGGTCTCTCACTGAACTGGGCACTCACTGTTTTAGATTAAGCTAACTGATTGGCTCTAAGGTTCTGCCTGTTTCTGCCCCACAATGCCAGGAAAGGTATATGAAGCCACGCCCCACCTTTCTATGTGAAAAGGCATGGTCGTCTTGCTTACAGAGCAAGCACTCTTACCCACTAAGCCATGTCCCCAGGCCTATTTTGTTTTTTTCTTCTGGAGACACAGGGTCACACTGTGGCCAGGCAGGCCTCAAATTCACTTCAATCATCCTTCCTCAGCCTCCTGCAATCTAAGAGTTAAGGTTTGCACCAAGATGCCAGGCTAATTAATAACCACTTAAAAATAATCACAAGAGATTTGCATTGCATAAAACTCCTAGCAAAGCCAGCCATTGTTTGTGAAAAGAATGAAGCAAGATCAGCCTAATCAAAGACAATGTGGAGTTCCACAAGGGTTTAGGGGACCTCCAGCATACCTTCATTTTAAAGGTAATAATTGAAAAACTGTAATTTTTTTTTTAGAGCAGGGTCTCACTATAAACCATTGGCTAGGCTGGAATTTTCTACATAAACCAGGCTGGCTTTGAACTAACAGAGATCCAATTGCCTTTGTTTCCCAAGAGCTGAGATTATAGGTGGATGCCATTATATCTGGTCTGTGACTGGTTTCTATTAATATTTATATACTAACTGTATTCTCATTGTGTGTTGTATGTTTAACTTAGGTTGCTTTTGTTTTTTGGGACAGGGTCATGCTATGTAGTCCTGACTGGCCTGCAGCTACTATGTAGACAAGGCTGACCTTAAACTTGCAATGATAATGCTCATGCTTCTGGACTGCTCAGTGAGGGGAATACAGGAATAGACCACCGTGCTCAACATGGCTCTCTCTCTGTACAGTGAAATAAAATCCTGAGTCAGCTTATAAACTAGCACCTGAAGAATTATCAAGCACTGCCTACATGAAGACTCAGTTCTATAATCTACATAATATCCCCTTCGGCCTATTTTTCAGCTTCGAAATCTAGGCTTCTCTTTAAGATACTATGGAACTGCGGAGGACCGTCCCCTGAACTTACTTAGTTCTGTTCTGTTCTCCAATCTAAAGATGTGGACTGGCTCATATGCAGCATTTTAAAAGCTGCTGCTTTGCAATGTGCATCCCTCATAAAACCTTAATCACCATGAATTTAGTTAAACCCTTGAAAACCAGATTATACTGGTTTCACACAGCAAGTCTGGCTGCTTGGCTTAAATTCCCCAGGGACAAGAGAGAAGCTCTACTTTATTATGAAACCAGCTTGCCTAATCCAATCCCCTTTCAGAGAAAGAGGTCAAGGAGAATAACTGCTGGGCCATTTTTCAATGCTTCCTTCCAAGAAATAACTGTGATTGACAGATGCTATTTCTTTGAGTTGTGATGGCATACTGCCAAGATCAACTAAGTGTTTCTTGGTTATGAGAACAATATCATTCACCAAGCCACATGATGTGCCATAATCATAGTGCATAATTTTTACATTAGTAAATTTTCTAAGTTTCAAAGCTCACACAGACAAACATGTACCATTAGAAACATGGCATGGTGGTGCATGTCTTATAGTATATATAAGATGTGATCTTCTTTTACAGACTTGGAAACTACAACATACGACTTGTTACACACATGTTGACAGATCTACACTCTAACTTAGCTGACCTAAGTCCTGTGATGTGCAATCTTCTTAATATGCCTACTTATCCCATTAACTGCCTGGTCTTACTGAAACACTAACAGAAAGTTACCCTGTTTCCCTTAACAGCTACAGCAGTGTAACAGACAGAGATGCACAGGTATAATACAAAGAATGAGGCTTGGAGACAGAGACAGCCTCAGATCATAGTCCTGCCACTTAAAATTTGAGATATGCTCATTAACCTCAATTTTTTATGTATAAAACCGATAGGCCATCTACCTCATAGAATTCTAATAATTAAATAAGTTAACACATGTTAAAAGCATAATGCATAAGTCACTAAAGTGCTATTTTTTTCCCCACATCATAGTCCAAAACACACTATCACCCTCTAAAGAATTGTGATTTCAGTGACCTCTAAAAATGAAGGATTAGAGAAATTGGAACACAAACAATTTCCTGGCACTTCTCTCAGACATGTGGGGTTTTTTGGCTGCCAGTCTAAAGAGCAGCTTTTAGGGATGCAGTCAAACCAATTAAAAATAAAATAGAAAAAGGCAAATGTGTCCAAGTAAATAATATTTACCATGTGCACACAAAGTAGTTGTTCTACCAACTGAACATCTATTTGAATTCAGCTAGAACAAACTATTCAGCTTCCCAAAAAAATAAAAAAAATAAAATAAAAAAGAATAGGTGAGATAACTATTCTTTTCTTACAAAATGACTGGGTAGATCCACACAATATAGAATCATGTTAATTGAAATGATCCTTTTCCATTACTACAACACAGCACAGTAAGATCAAGACTTTTCATAAACAGCAAACGATGAATCATACTGACAATGGCTTAGTTCTTAAAAGTGAAACAATACTCTTAAATTAATTTTGAAGAAATCACATTGAATTTGTATCTCAATACTATATAAAAATTCACACTAAACCATCTCTTTTCTGGAATTACAATAGTCAGGCTGAGCAATCCTACTATAAATAAAACCTGAAACCTCAAAGCCTTCTGGTCATTGACACTACCCTCAAAAAATTTTCAGATTTTTGGCCTGTAAATCACTAAATCAGGTTGGTACTGAACTCATCTCCCTCTGCCTCCCACACGCTGGGACTAAGACGTGCACCACCATGTCTTTATACTTGTGCTATGAGTGTGCCACATGTCTATTATCTCAAATTCTGGAGGCTAAGGCAGGAGAACTTTGAGCTGGAGCCCAGTGTGGGCTACACAGCTTGTATGGGCTATCTCACAAGAATCTGAGTCAAGCCAAGCAACTGTGGCACATGCCTTTAATCCCAGCACTAGAGAGGGAGAACCACAGGAAGATCTCTGAGTTTGAGGCCAGACTGGTCTACAGAGCAAGTTCCAGGATAGCCTAGTTACGTAGAGAAACTCTGTTTAAACAAAAACAAACATGCAAACAAACAAATAAAAAATCTGTTTCAAAACCAAAAATAATGTGTAGTTGCTGCTTAGTTTTTCTGTTTGGAAAAGTTTTATGTACTCATAATCACTGCCACTTCTCCCAGATCATCTGAATGCCACAGTCAGACTCCAACAGTAGAAGAAGGCTTATACATATATTTCCAAGTAATTTATATTTGCTTTAACAGTATTTTCAACTTCTCAATCTGGAGAAATCAACAAAATATTACTTATTACAATAAATTTAATAGTATTCTTTTTATTTTTTTTTAAATTAATTTTCCTCAACTACTAAAACTTAGTTTACTAGGGACTGGAGAGATAACTACATAGCTCAGCAGTTAATAACACTGGCTGCTCTTCCAGAGGACATGAGTTTGATTCCCAGCACCAATATAGAAGCTCACAATCATCCCTAACTCCAGTTCCAGGGAAACAATGCTCTCTTCTGGCTTCCATAGACACTAGGGATCAACGTAGTACACAGATATACATGCAGGCAAAACATTCATACACATAAAATAAATTAAATTAAAACTTAGCTTCCTGCCAAGTATGATAGTATATAACTTTAATCCCACCATTTGGAAGGCAGAGTCAAGCAGATCTCTGTAAGTTCTATGGCAGCCTGGGCTACACAGCAAGTCCCAGGCCAGCCAGGGCTGCAAAGTGAGACTCTGTCTAAAAACAAAACCCTCAAACAGGTCCTAATGCTGAAAGTTGGGAATCCACAAAGCTAGCAGATGGAAACAGTATAAGAAATGAGGTTCAGCAGTAAGTTCCTAAGAGTACTGTTCTGTGATATATGGCAGTACACACCTGCAGTCCTAAGCACTTGGTAAGTCAAAGAAAGCCTCAGGAATATTTCTAATTTGAACCTAGCGTGGCTAGGTTTTAGCAAAATAAAACAACAAAAATAGAGATATAAGTAACTCAATGGTTCAGAGCACTAGCATGACAAGGTCTTGATTCAACTAGCACTGCAAAAACAAAGCGAAGATTGCACACCTGCTTGCCTGACCACTACCTATAAAACACCTAGGAGAACTGAAGGTCAAGACTCAGTGGCCCAGCACTGGCCTAGCACATAGGAGGCTCTAGGTTTGATCTCCATGATGCAGAAAAAGGGAGGGAGGGAGGACTTCTAGGGCTAGAGATTGCTAGTGGTAGAGCACTTGCTCAGAGAATAATATGAGGCCTGAATTTGATTCCCTGTGCTATAGAAAATACCTGCTTATCCATATTTACTTTTCCTCATAAAACTACAAATTTTGTAAAAAACAAACAAACAAAACACCTACTTGGAGCAAAATTCCTTGGTGTCTATGCATCAGTGATTTCATCTATATCATGGAGATTTTAAAATTCCTGCCTACTTTCTTTTGCAGGGTTAAAATAAGAATAAATGGCACATATAAATCCATGTAAAAGGGTTTAGAATGGTGCCCAGCATGTACCTAAAAGAAGTTTTGCAGCTGGGCAGACATAGCCAGCACTTGGAAGGCAGAGGTTGGTGAATCTCTGTGAGTTCGAGGTCAGCCTAGTCTATACAGTGAGTTCCAGGATAGCGAAAGCTACACAGGGAAATCCTGTGTCAAATAAATTAATAAATGAACAAAATTTAAAAACATATAGTGGGTTCCAGGACAACCAGGGCTAATTAGAGAGACCCTGTCTCAAAAAAAGAAAAAAAAATGATCAGGGCAATGTTGTAGAGTTAAGTGGGTAAGTTTATGGGGAACATATCTATCTAGTTTGTTTTTAACCTTCTACAATAAGCTAGGAATACAGCTCAGTGGTACAGTGTAATTAGCACTGCCCCAGCTTGTACAAGGTTTCCCCAGCCAGTGCTGCAACACACAAGCTTTTCTATATTAAAGGAGCAAAAAAACTAACAGGAGTGAAAAGGTAGCTTTAAATGTTATTTATGTTATAGCAAAAGAAGTAAAACCAGACTGATTTTGAGGGGGAAAATTACAACGAAAGATCCATTGGAAACAACAGAACAAACACTCTATGTCTGCTCAGTATTAGCAATTAAATACCATTTCTTCACTCTCTAAAGGGTAGAGTTTCAGACCGAATGGACACCAGTTATCCTCCCAGCTCAGTCTCTCAAGCAGATGGGTTTATAGGTGCCATCACACCTACCCAGTAGTCACTTTTTAAAAAAATTATTTTCTTTATATTCATGCAGTATTTCTTCACTTAGAATCCTTTTTTTTTTTTTTTTTAGATCAGTTTGGAAGACTTATCCTTGACATTGTTTATAATGTCCTCAAAATGAAATCACATTTTGAAATGCTGCGGAGAACATCAATTTACTCATTTGATAAACATGGAAGACTAAGCTCTGGGGACACAAAGGTAGTGAGACATGTCCTCATTTTCAAGCCTTCTCTACTAGAGGATCATACATGAAAGTATAAGAAATGAAATAAAGTGTAATAATAACAGCACTGTACTGAAACATACTCAGAATTATTTAAATTGGGAATGAGACCCTACCCCAATAAACAAAACACAGCTACCTGGTCCCGCTGGAGAACGCTGGTGAACTCACTATTTTGAAAACTGTTGAAAGGAGGAAAAAGGAAGCACTCGCCTGCGTGCCCATTTGGTACACTGGGTATGCAGACAGCAGGGATAAGGACAGCCCTCCTTACAGGACTACTTTGGCTTCGAAGCAAACAAAGAAGAACATAAGTGGAACACTAGTACTTTATAGCCTGAATGATTTAATGGATATCTGCAGAGATCAATAGCTGCTGACATCACAAGAGACAGGCAGACATTATGTACTTTCTAATGGAAGAGAGCACTTGTGAAATCCAAGCAAATTTCTAAATATAAGTACTATTTTTTTTAAAACAAAACAAAACAAACACAAACCACTAGAGATGTAATTAGTATAATTCAGACTTAGGGAAATTACCAGGCAAATGACCTAGTTTACAAGAAATGAGAGGGATAAAGAAATAAATCAGGGCTAGACAGATGGCTCAGTGGTTAAGAGTACTGGCAGCTCTTCCAGAGGTACTGAGTTCAATTCCCAGCACCTACATGGTGGCTCACAACCATCTGTAATGAGATCTGATTCCTTCTGGATGTGTGTGAAGACAGATCACTCATATACATAAACATAAATAAATAAACATAAAATTTGAAAAACAAATCAAATAACTGAAATTCATTTGCATTCTGATTCAAATACACCAAAAAATACATTTATAAATGGCACTAGAGAAAGCATATACATTGTTTTAATATTATTAAAGAAGCTTTTTTTTTTTTTTTTTTTTTTTTTGGTTTTTCGAGACAGGGTTTCTCTTATAGCCCTGGCTGTCCTGGAACTCACTCTGTAGACCAGGCTGGCCTCGAACTCAGAAATCCTCCTGCCTCTGCCTCCCAAGTGCTGGGATTAAAGGCGTGCGCCGCCACCACCCGGCATTAAAGAAGTATTAATTTTTAGTATAATAATAGAATTGATGTTAGAGATAAAGTAATATATTTACAGATAAAATTATAAAATCCTTGACTTCATATCAATAATCCAAGGAATTGTGGTGGGGACCAAGGTACAGCACCTGCAAGCTATCGAAGCAGAACTCTGCTATTCTAAGTTTAGGGCCTCATGCTGAAGCTGGATGTGGAGAAGGTGAAAGAGAAGATGTGAGAGGATGCCATTTCTTCCATACAAACACCCTCAGCTACATGGCCACACTGTGAGTCCCTCAGCTACATGGCCACACTGTGAGTACTGTGAGTCCCTCATCTTTTTGTTTTGTTTTGTTGGTTTTTTTTTTTTTTTTTTTTTTT